>LKNJ01000386.1:194377-216183 GCA_002120245.1 Maccullochella peelii | reverse complement strand
AAACAGTGGGGAATAACTTTTGAGGGGGGGGACAGTGATGTGTGTGTGGCGTACTAGCCTCTCATCCCGCTGCTGGACTGCTTTGCAGCTGCCTCTGAAGCCTCGGGCGCTCTGCTCTGTGGCCGTGAAGCGCTGGAGAGAAGACAAGTCGGGGCGAGAGGGACCGCGGGCTCGGTGAGGCTCACACCGTGCAGAGTGAGCCCTACAAGGGATAAGGTTTCGCAGGGGATTCCGTCTGCTGCCGGTCGAAGTTGTGGGTTTGGTGGGAGGGGCTAAGCGGAGTGATATGAAGCAGCAGAGAGACAGGTGGAAGGTTTTTCATAGGTGCACAGATTTTGCCTACCCCAGCATTAAATACTGAAATACAGAATCCTTAGTCTGACGGCAATAAAAATAAATGCAACAATGTTTTATATTATTTTGTCAGAACTAAAATCATCCAGAATGCACAGGCCCCGTGGCTGGTTTAATTGTGTATGTGTGTGTCACATTTCTTTCCTTTTATTGCCTGTGCTAAATCACACCTGCTCCTTGTTTGTCTATGTGCGGCCACACCTAAGAGGCGCTACTGTGACACGATGCTTAATAACAATCAAACTCGCTCTCAGTTGGCACCAAAAGAGCCTGATCCACTCTGACATTGAAAACACCTGATGGTCCTGTGTGCCGCTCCCATCTCCACCAGATCCTACATAACCTAGCACGCACACACACACACACACACACACACACACACACACACACACACACAAGTGATGACGGTTTTATGCCTTCTTGCCATGCTTAGTTAATCAGAGGAATACCACTTTAGAAAATATGAAGTGGATCTAGTGTATGCTAATATCATTCGCTCACTTTCTCCCTGTCAGATATGATTAGGTCAGGCCCGTATGCGTACATTGATCTTTGCTCGCACCAGCCATGGCTGCAGTCACGCCAGCTTTTTTTATCGTGGTTTTGTGTACAACATTTTCATGACGGACTGAGGTTGCTATGGACCATAGGCAGCAGCAGAAGCAGCAGGTGGCTCAGGCTCCTTGTATGACATTTTATTTGGAAGGCCTTTAGTTACGTTAAATAAAGTGTCTTGATTTTGAATAAGGCTGTGTTTAGTTTGGGCTACTGTCTTATTACTGGCCTCACTCGTGCTTTCAGCTAGTTAGATATGACAGACAGGTAAGAAAGAGCACATGTGCATTGCTTAATAACAGAAATGCACACACAGTTATACAGTAGTTATTTCACAAGATGCTGCAGACGCAAAGCCATTTGAAGTTGAGTTTGATCAATCATTATTGATTGGGCGCAGCCTTGAGATTGGATACACTGTACAATATTACACATCCAAGGCTGCAGTACAGTGATGACATTAATAGAGGCAAATGCAATAATAGTTCAAATGACCGTAAATCTTGAAAGTGGGTGGGAGGTGTTGGGGGGGACATCCTCTGCTCCCCCCTCTGTTTTGGCTTGACTGCTAAGGAATACCAGGTTAAGAAATATGAAGTAGATCTACCACATTATGATATAATTTACCCACTTTTTAGCTGTCAGATATGATTAGGTCACTACCATATGGTTACATTGATTTCTGACCTACAGCTCAGTGCAGGCTCACACCAGCCACTGCTGCCAGCCTGCCAGCTCTTTATCTGTGTGGTTTTGTGTACAATCATTTTCATGACTGACTGAGATTGCAGTCCAGGATGATGTAAGCCTGTGTTAATTCAGTGTGGACAGTGCAGGCTTTGTTCTGTGCCCTTTGGTGCTGCACTAGAGCTGCGCAGGGCTCGCTTATGTGACCTCTACCATTGTTGCATGATGTGAATTTGAAGCTTTGTTTTGCTGCTACAGTTGAATAAAAAAAAGGGAAGCTGGGCAGAGAAGTGAAGCATATTTTAGCTTTCCATATATATTCTTCCTTTAACTTCAGTTTGCATTTTTGCATCATCAAGTTGTTTATTTCTCTTAGTACTCCTGTGACATAATTAACCTAATAATGGTTTTATTCAAATATGCAATAGACCTGCTGAAAAAGCTTCACTCTCTTACTTTAATATATTATTTTAAGCGTTTCAAGATTTGTGAAATGCAAAGGAAGGCCATGTAGAAGCAGACAGTCTTTGATGTTTGTACTGCCTTAGTATTGTGTGTCAGTACAAAATGAGATCAAGACAAAGATTTTCTCCGTACCCCTTAGTAAAGATGAGATATTTGTTGAGGAAGCCTTTGTGGTTAGACTTAATCAGCATTTTCACAGTCTCCAACAATAATCTAAAACCACAGGCATACTTAACACAGGATGGGGAGAGTCAGAACCTACTTTGCTCTATTTCCTGACCTATTTGTGGTGCGTCACTGGCATTATACAGCAGTTGCAAAAGTACAGATTTACACACTTAATTGACAGCTCATAACGTCCCTGACATTTTATTCACCTGTTCTTGGGCTTTCTGGACTGGAAATTAATGCATTTAAATAATTTATTTGTTTTGGCAGAAATTGAATGCACTTAATGTTCCTTTTGTTTTCTCTTTAGATCTGAGCTACAACAGACAGACATTTCATCTGATCAGCATGAATCCACATCCTGTTTCAACTGAATAAGTGCAAACAGTCAGCATACAGCTTACTGCTAACTTTCGGACTGCCCCACATAAACATCCCGGACCACCATACTGTAACATCAACCAGTCCCTGAAAGGACAGCTTCATTACCCCATCTACCCACCCAATTAGGAGCCAGATGGCGCTTCTGGCCAATCAAATCATGGATGCAAGAATTCTCAGCAGTATGAACGGGAGAGCAGAGCTTTCCCAGTTCTTGAGAGTCACCAATGAAAGCATCGTCTCCCAGGTAAATTCCACCCAGGATGACAACCGCAAGAACAGGAAGTATCCCTGCCCGTTGTGTGGAAAGCGTTTCCGCTTCAACAGCATCCTTTCACTTCACATGCGCACACACACTGGTGAGAAGCCCTTCAAGTGCCCATACTGCGACCACAGGGCTGCACAGAAGGGCAACCTGAAGATACACCTCCGTACTCACAAGCAAGGCATTCTGGGTAAAGGCCGTGGGCGAATTAGGGAGGAGAATAGGTTGCTTCATGAGCTTGAGGAAAGGGCGATACTAAGGGACAGGCAGACGCGAGCTGGTCATGTTAGCCAACAGCAAACATCTAATATAAATCAACTTCAAACGCCCCAACTGCTACAGGCTGTCCCAGTACAACCGCCATTCTTAACCAACTCTGGTGCTGCAGAGATACTGCCACATACATCCACATCTCCTAAGGTAACTGCCATCCATGATGATCCCATCCAGCCCCAACCCACCGGCTTTCGCTGCTCATTCTGTAAGGGAAAGTTCAGGAAGCAACAGGAGCTTGAGCGCCACATCAGGATCCTACATAAACCCTATAAATGCACCTTGTGCGAGTTTGCTGCCTCACATGAGGAGGAGCTCATTGGCCACGTTGAGACCACTCATATAACTGCTGATTCAGGCTCAGGGCAGAAGCCTGCGATGGGGGCCGGTGACAAAAGGAAGCCCATTGGTGAATTCCCCTGTGAAGTGTGCGGTCAGACCTTCAGCCAGGCCTGGTTCCTGAAGGGTCACATGAGGAAACACAAGGACTCTTTTGAGCACTGCTGTCAAATCTGTGGCCGTCGATTCAAAGAACCCTGGTTTCTCAAGAACCACATGAAGGTCCACCTTAATAAGCTGGCTGCTAAGCGTAATCTCCCTGCTGAGCACGACACCTCTGTTAACATGACTAACCTATCGCAAGACCATCAGAGCAACCTCTACTCGCAGTACATTTCGCACATTCACAACAGGTTCCTCACGACTGAGAGAGCTGACCATCAAGATTATAATCAAATACTTGCCACAGCAGGCGTTGACATGAAGGTTAGGGAGATGTTAGGGAGGATGATTTCCTCAGGTCCTGGCCTTTTGACAGATGCAGAGAGCTCCTCTTTGTTGGGTTTAAATCATCTCCGCCCTCCACTGAGCTCCACTAGCATGGAATATCTGCAGAAAGTCATCTCTAACAGAGATACACTCAACAGCAGCAGCTACCCAGGCTGGCAGATCATGACACCGGCGCTACCTGTTAAGCAGCAAATGTTCAGTCCTAAAGACCAACAGCAGTGCTCTTCCTACCTGCCTGAGAGAAGTCTCCCTGTAGACGATGGGAAAGTGTGTCTCGGTGACCCAGACACCAAGGCCATCAGCAGACCCGGTAGCCCAGGCAACGTGAGTCATCATGGGCCAACAGAGATCACCACAGAGACGGGGAGCTCCCACTCTGGCAGTGCCCTCGACCATCCACCACAATCTTCTTCTCCAGCTACAGGTAATTCAGTCAAGGAAAGCACATTTTTTTCCGAGGCTATTTTAAGATTTTGTTAAAGAGGCACTCCTACAATTTTACACATTAAGTTCAGTTTACCTGACACCAGAAGTACTACTCAGCCTGTGAAGATAGCCGGATAATGTCTTTTGTGGCACTGGAAGGAGCTTTCCAAAGTTTGAAAAAAATAACCCTGATGATGTCATCACGGTCTAATGAATGACACTATCCAGTTGCATTATGGGACAAGTAAGATCCAGTGATCCATTTGATTTTGACCATTCTTTTTTTATTCATATTTGGGGCACTTTGCCTTTAATTAACAGCAGAGAAGCAGAAATACACAGAGAGAGAGATAGGGATGACATGCAACAAAGGTTTTTCTTTTCTATATGTTTTCTTTTTTTATTGAAATATAATAGCTAAGTGACAGCTGTGGCCTCATCTTTCTTCCCACTTAGTGTAGGTGGACATGAAGTGCACGGTCAGCAACACCAGCACAGATATTACTGTCATCCACAAGGACTTTGTCTTCCTTTTAAAGATAATGGCATCATGTTGAATTGTAGGGATAATTAGTACCCTCTATTTTTTATCCGTCACATCCCCACCCCTTGCCTACGGGGGCACAAGATGTTAATGCATGCCATCTGGTGTTTTTAATGATTTGATATACACCACCCAGTGATTTTTATGATTTGATCTACCACCTGGTATTTTTATTGATAGTCTTCTGTTCCACCTGGTGATTTGGATGATTCGACTCTCTGGGTAAATGCCTTTCTTGTCATGGCATCCTGCTAACATGTTATCATGAGCCTAAATTACTGCTATAACAGCATTGTTAAGAGAAGAAGAATAAATCCAAACTTTTGTTCTGTTTCTTCACAGCTTATGACTATGGTTATTTTCTGCTGGAGGACTGCTGTTGTACATGTACATCTCAGTCTGATGCGTTCTTGTGGGATTTGATGCAGTATCCTCTTAAATGATGGCCGTATAGCAGAGATAAATGGATCAGGTCTAATCTCATTAGATGTTTTGTTTCCATATTGTACACACATACTGGTATCTGCATATTTACATGTAAATGCTCACAGTTTACGGCCAATCCCTCTCTGGTTGCTCTTTAAGAAACATATTCAAGCTCTGTTGTTTTTACTTTCCCTCTCCTCCCCTATCTCCAAGACCATACGGTGTCACTTCCAGAAACATTTATGATAGCTGGCTAGCTGAGGATTTGAGTGCACACAGTTCTGGGATGGCACATTCAGTATCAGACTCTAATTTCAGTCAATATTAAGCATGGAAACTAATTCATTGTAAAGGTCAGGCGTCATTGCTTTAGTCAATGATGGATCCGGCAGGCTCTCTCTCCCCCTCTCCTCCTCTCCTCTCTGTTCTTAGTCTTGTGTAATGGTAGACTCACTCTGGGGGCTTAGCACCGCATTGTTTAGCTCTGACAATATATCCCAGAGACCTCTGCAGCTGCTCCCTGCGCTCACAATGACAGATTAATTAACACAATCACACGCTGCTGGCCCTGGCTCAACACACAGGTCTGCTGCGGGACAGATAGGTAAATCCTACACATATGGAGAACACGCACCACTTGATGAGGGTTTAATAACAGGGATAAGTTTTTTCGAAGGTGGGGGGTTGTAACTGATCAAGTCTGTCGGGCTCGATGGTTTGGACGTGGAGGAAGAGAGAGGGAGAGAGCGAGTGTTTTCTAATTCAGGAGAGCGGAGATGCTGAGGAAGAATTACCACTGCCAGATGTTCAGCTTGAGGAACATTGATTAGTCCAGAATTACTGGCTGCATTATTCATAGTCAGCCTATGGTGGTCATGAAGTTATTGATGTTCTCAATTTGGATAGCAAATATAGTACAGTCATGGTTGTCAGTGTGAGACGGCTTCTTTGCTTGATATATCCAGATACAGTGCTGGATTTAGATTTTTAACTACAAATGCCCAGCATCTTAAATTAGAAATCACGCTTTGATTTCAATACAAGGCGTGTGTCACGACAATTACTTCTCTCAATATCTCATCAGGACCGATTTGAAAATGCACTTTGACTTTAATTATAATCTGAGATTAAGAGTAACGACTCTTCTTAAAATGATAAACTAATGAAGGGTGCATGCTTCAGGCCTCTGACCTACATTGGACCACTTAGATCCCAGCTCAGAATAAAAACATGCCTAACAAACATAAAATGCTCTGACAGTTATTAATTAGTCCCATTCAATACTCTTAACCTCAAGGTCAATGAGCAGACACCATGTAATGATGTTGTCCCCACATGTGTTTTCTCCCTTATTCATTGCTTTTACACTTCTTTTACTGTAAGCGTTGCAGCTAGGAGCGCCTGAAATGATAAGCGTCTGTAAAACTGTGATTGGTAATATGAGCAGAGGTTTAACCAGAAACACAGATAAAGCAGGCTGCTGCACAGAGTATCACTTTTCAGTCTATTCTTTGTGATTGCTGACATTAAAAGCATCTTTTAACTAAACAGGTCCTTATCTAACTCGGTCCTGTGTCGGGCTTAACTTATTCAGAGATCAGAGTCAGTCTGACTGGTTTGTCTAAACTGATTACCTGTTGGCTTTTCTGTCTCCCTCTCACTTCTGTCTTTTAATCCTCTTTTTAATTATTATTGCAGATATGAGGCTCAAATTAAGCTCAAAATGCTTGTTTTCCTAGCATGCAGATAAAAAGATTTACCCAGGGAGTTCTGAACACCTGCCTTGAAATATTGTTCCACCGTCTCCTGAATGCCATTTGGCTTAATTGACTTGGAAACGTCCCAAATGCGTCATTGACTATGTGGTCTAATTAATATTAATAATATATGCTATTATAAACATCAAAGAACATCTGGTGCCCCTGTTTTTCTCACCAGTCTTGTGTGTGACTCTCGCTCTCACTCTGTTTCATCTTAAACCAAACCAGCCACTATGTATCTCTGCTTTGCATTTCAGGTGCTTGATTACATATATAGAAAGAGCCAATGCCCCACTGTATATAGAGTTTGATATCTACAATATAACTGCCAAATGCCTATGTAAGCATATAGTATGTGAGCCCGTGATTGCATTGACGGTGATGTATGGTTGTAAATCTTAAAGCCTATTTCCATATGAAATGAATCACTTGTCCAAGCCCAGCTGCATGCTTTTTCCATAGACACGGCTCACTTGAGGCATTTATTTATTTATTTACCTTATTCCTCTGCTTTGCACATCCAGTAAGGGCGGATAACTCATACGCATCACTTCATTAGATGCTCTGTGTTAGGTGAGAGAGGCTGGGGTTTGTAATGATGCAGTAATTGGAGTTTTGGTTGATAAATCTAAGCTCTAAAATTACTCCCCTCACATAATGTGAGCCTCGGCAGTGTAAGTAAATCTTAAACTGATTAAGTTAGCATGAACCAGGCAATCACAAAGATGGCACCCGTCCAAAGGAACAGAAAAAAGGCAGAGTCTTCAGTCTTTGTGTTGTTTTACCGCTCTTATGTAGGCTGGCAAATGGGTTTAGGAAGGTCCACGCTGAAAGATGAGGTCAGATATATGTGTTTTCTGCATTTGGAGATGGCCGGTAATGTCATCGTAATTTAAGCCACAGAATAATTGAGATATATTGCGTGTCTGAAAGAGTTCCATTAAGCTGTTTGTATTTTTTTGTCTGTTACTGGAGGCAAGGGTGTGGCACTGTTGAAGTCTCTTTCCCGCTCTTGCACGCCCACACACATTGCCACGCACATTAAATGTACGCAGACGTTAAATCAAACATACTGTACCCACTGTAGACACACACACACACACACACACACACACACACATACACACAAAAAAACATATACAGTACAAACAGGGGTGACTGTCTTCAGATCAAGGACACAAATTTCAGCAGTGATTTTTCAATTTCATTAGGTTCAGCTCTATTTGATTAATATGTGGGTGTTATTATATGGTTTCGTACTTTTCAAATAGTGAAATCAGCCCTCTTTTTACTACCATTCAGCTCGCAAAGGTGGTTTTTCTATTAAAGTTGGAAACAAAGTAAAGTAACAACTACAGATCATTAGATTTAGATTTACCTCAGAGAATTGCCTCAGGGTCAGATCTTGAGGTGTATGAAATTGATATTTCTCTGGCAGGGATGAATCACTGTTGTAACTCAGATATTAGTCCATTAAAGAAGAACAATAAGGCATCAATATGCATAGAATTAAATTAATGGTGGTGGGTTTATCTCCCTATCCCAGACGCATCCCTAAAAGACACAGTATAATGTATGACCTGACCTTCAAATGCCAGGAGAGTGTTGGGCAATAAACTGCCAATATTTGTGGCTTAATGGCGTCGGATGACTTTTACTGTAATTGGAATGGCAGCGAAACAGCTGGGCTGTTTAAAGACAGTGCAAGGCTGAGGTCTCAGACAATCACTAACTCAAAATGGTCACAGGGAGTGTGTTTAACCCTAGAGGGAGTTTCTGTGATGACTATAAGCATTAAACTGTAGGTAAACAGAGGGAAGAAGGCATTTCAATTACCTGTAATTAAAAGTTATGGTGAGCAGGATCAAATCTTGTTTCCAGATGGATATTTTTCACTGGCTAAAAGGAGAAAAATTACCCTTTGTCATTCTCCACCATAATACACTTTGTACTTTTTGAATTATGGTTCCAACGCACCATTTTTCAAGTATGAAGCAAAAATAAACTCAGCTACAGTACATGGTGCAGTTAATCAGAACTGCTCACATGTTGGACTTCGTTATTTTTGACTTGGAATTCCACTTACTGGTTTTGATGGAATGAGGTTCTTGTCTGCGACATCTGCCTTGTTCTAGTTGCTTTAAATTTGACTGTTTATTATTTCTGGAAGAATCTCGTTTGGTGTTAACATCTTTGGGTGTATTTATTGCACATGGTGGTGGCGTCCATACTGTAAAATGATGGATCACTGGAGCTGAAAGCTGATTACAAGCTTGATTTACTGCAGGGCAGCGCTTAAATCATTCAACTCAGCCTGGTGTGGGATTGCAACATTTTTCATGTTTAGACAACAGTTGTTGGTACATACTTTTCTCAGAACAAAATGCTCAGTATGCCTCATATACACATAGATTCCTAATCTGATTGGGATTGTATTATGTTTTTGCTGAAAGTCTACAGGTGTCCACTCTCCAGTGACTACACTGCCCCACAGACAGCCTCCCACGGCTTCCATCTGGATCGCTACCACTTCCCCCACTGGCAGAACAGCAGGGATCTTTCTTCTCCACTGCAGCCCACCAGCAGCAGCTCCAGCTCCAGCCCCAACCCCAAACCCAGACCCAGATCCAGGGAAGACTGGAGTCCAGCTGCAGGTCACTACCTTGGTCTGGAGAGTCACAGTGAAAACGCCCTGCTCATCAACAAGCAGTCCGACCTCAGTGACAAAGATGCAGGTGTAGACGGCTCTTTATCTGCTCAAACCAGGAAGTCCCAATATGAGCCTTTAGATTTGTCTGTCAGGCCAGAGTCTGTCATGTCTCATTCAGCCATGTCTCCTGCTGTACTGGTACAGATGTCTGACGTTTTTAGTAATGGACTCTCCTCCTCCATTACCCGCCAGCTACAAAGTTACTCTAATGCCGCAGCTGAACTCAGTGTGAAACCCGCATATCAGTGTGACCTTTTCGTGCAGGGAACAAAAGAAGAGATGAACACACAGAATGCGGGCTCCACAGGTCACAACGGTGAAGGTGAATTTGAGAAATCCGAGCAAGGGAGGGAGGACAAACATGACGATGCTGCCAAGTGGAAGATGCTGAAAAATAATGTCCTCAAGCCAGAGGAGCTGACACAGGCCAACGCTGATTTCCAGGGTCTTGGCGAGAAGAAGCACGACAAGCCAGGGGCTTGGGGCAGAGCTGTGGCTGAATCTCCCATCTCTTCTCTGGAGAACTTGACTCCAGGACAGGCCGATCAACTCCAGCACCAGGGCGGCCTGCTCTCCTTCCTCAGATCCCAGGGGAATCTGAGCAACACATCTACTGGTGCGCACAAAGCCAGTCTGAATGGTGGGGGGGACATGGAGAAAGATGTTGCATCAGGTGAGCATCAGCTTATGCATCATATACTGTATGTTAAATGTAGCTGTCACTGTTATCAAGATGTAGCTAGGGCTGCTTTTAGATTTGAAAGTATCTATTGCCACCTAGTGGACAAAGACTGGTCCTTTCTTTTTTATCTATCTTGTTATCCCCTTGCTTGATGCTTTGTACCACCCCATCTAAATGTGATAGACCACTGCAGATGCCAATATAATAATATTACAATTGGTTAACTTAATTCTATATATAAGTGGCTGACTAGCGTGGTGGCTGTACGTTTTTTTTTATCTATGCGTGACATTGTCAGCCACAAGGATGCTGCTATATGCTCCCAAAAAAAGTTTTTGTCAGTATCTCAGCCCTCATCACCTAACAGTTTAAGTGTGAAGAGTGAGTGCGAGTGTGTGAATAAATCATGCCAATTACAAACAACACACTTCCCTTATACTTATAGCACTCTAGTTTTTTTTCTTTTGCTTGCCAGATCTTATCTCTGATCTCAAATAAAGGCTATAGAAGACACAGGTGTGTGGCACTGATTAGCCCTACACTTTAAAAGATGATATAATCTCCTTGTGTGATAGGTTATAAATCGCCCAAGCCAATGGAGCCCACTGATGGAGAGGCTTAAGCTCTTCTGCTGGTGTGATATGCTTGCTGAGTGCAGATTTAATAATGCTGTCTCTCAGGAGAGGGAATCCAACAGCTGGGGTCTTTGATATGCATGTATTATGAGTGCAACATGATACACCTTCCCTCTGATCCCCCTCTTATTCAGAAACTCAATATGTTCATGTGAAAGACAGGAAAGTGCCTGTCAACTCCATTAGGGATTAACATCTGTTCCCTTTCTTTATGATTCTAACAGCAAGATGTAGTTTTCTATTTGATTGTACAGATGGTTTTTATAATATGCCAAAAAGCACCCCTCAACTTCAACTCCTGTCATAGCCATCACACTGTTCATGTTTCTTTCTTGCTTTTATTGCATATAATGCCGTTGGAATTAAAAAATTAGATAGGATTTAAAAAGCTGGCAGTTTTGCGTTGTCTTCGAACAAACCTCATGTTTTAAATTCCTTTAAAAATCCAAGAACAATTGGTATCATGAAACGATTTTTTACCTCAAATGCAGCATATTATACTGTGGCTCGTATTTTTCAGCGATCTGATCATTGTATTGTTTGCTGCTACGAGTTATTTCAAGCATCCCTTGACTTTTGTTTGCTGCAGATTGATCCTCCATATTTTTCTCGCTCCCTGAGGAAGTAGATGTCAAAGACACAATAAACACCTGTCAGTCAAAGTGGACATTGAGACGGGTAGCTGACATTGAGAGTCCAACGAGTGTCCTCTAAAACTGAACTAAGCAGGTGGCCCGGCAGCCTGTCCTGTCTGCAGTGCTGACCAGGTGGCTTTGTCATGGGGCTGTCTCCTGTTGCCCCCATCTTCTCCATACTGTATGGCACGCCGAGTGGCATGGTGACATATTGCCGGGCAGTTTGGACATGGAGTGATGTGTTTGTGATGACAGTTCAGGTCGGCTCCAATGTGCCAGCAGTGGTAATTGGCCAGATGGTGACCTCTGGTTGAACCTGTCTGCATGCTCATTAGTCTCACTGAGCCCTCCCTTGTGTTTTAAACGGAAACTCTCATCACTGCACTGCTTAGACTAAACCACTAGATGGCAACATGTACCACTCTAACAGTTAAACTGTTGTAAAGATTCTAAATATTTTCCTACCTGGTATATGGCATGCTTTCATATTTCTCAGGCACAATTAGGACAAGTTGCCTTGATGCCTTGAGGTTTAGAGTATTTGCTAACTCTTAACCAGTTAACCAGTTAACTAAACCAGCCATTTCTTCTGTGACATCAGATCAGGCCTCTCAGACGCATGTGAACAAGTGAATATGAGAAGATCGATAAAGAAAGGATTAAGAATGAAAGAACAACAGAGGACAGGGAGAAAGAAAAGACCCTGATTTGAAAGGTTGAAAGGGGTGAGTCATTATCTCATTGTCTGACCTCTGTATACCCTCCGCGGAGAGGGTGACAGAGAGCGAGAGAAAAAGGAGAGAGAAAAGGAGCGAGAAAGATCACCATAGATGGAGATAGATGGAGCGACAGCGAGGTGAAAGAGGAGCGGTAGTGCGGCTGTCTCCATGAGCAGATGTCGTTTGAGGGCAGCGAGAGGGCAGCGCGGCCTGCCTTTGTGCCGTGCTTCTCCCCATAGAGATAATGAAGGGTGGAGCACTGGGAAGGATGTGCAGTCATCACTCACTGTCTGTGTGCCATCAGAGCTCAGCCCTGTGTCATCCGTCACCATTCAGCTCCTCTGGCCCCCATCGGCCCCGCCACTGTCATCATGGTCATTATCTCAGCCTGTGACACACAACACACTCTCAGTACACACACACACAAATAGAGGAAAACATGCGTGGAGGTGCAAACATATATACATGTGTATGACCTCATGCAAATATGCACTTAGGTAGGGCAGGGTATGGTTTGAAATGTCTTGATACTAGTGCCTATACAATATATGAGTTTCAATACCAGTACCAACATTAAACTGTTTTTGGCACCTTACTTTGAGAAATATAAACAGGTATTTCTTCAAAAAACATTTTTCCATCAAACAAAAGAAGCCAAAGCTCTCACATGTTAAACGTTGGCTAAACACAACCCATACAAGAATTCTGCCTAAATAAAAGTCTAAAATTTGCTAAATTATTATTTTAATCAATAGATATCTGTTTAAAGAATACAGAAAGAAATAAACAAATCGGACCAGAAGTTTAATGCCAACTCTTGATACTTGACAGTTTTCAATACTACAGACACATTTCGGGCATATTCTGAGGTCAGTCACAGTCCTACTTATGGCAAGAGTATAAACTTGTACTTAAAAAAATAGTTTGACATTTTGGGAAATATGTTTT
Organism: Maccullochella peelii; assembly: GCA_002120245.1. NCBI lineage: Eukaryota > Metazoa > Chordata > Actinopteri > Centrarchiformes > Percichthyidae > Maccullochella > Maccullochella peelii. The sequence goes on along the minus strand of LKNJ01000386.1, from coordinate 202,761 downwards.
TTCTCTTTCTTGCTGAGAGTTAAATGAGAAGATACTTTTCTCATATCTGTTCTTTAAATATGAAGCTACAGCCAGGGGAAGGTTAGCTTAGCTAGCATAAAGACTGGAAACAGGGAAATAGCCAGGTAAAAAAGATCTGCCTACCAGCATCTCTAAAGCTCGCTAATAAACATATATTAAACATATTTACAGAGAGTTATGCACTTGACTTTTTCATGGCGGGTGCAGTGACTTTGCTAAAAAGAAGTCTGAGGAGGCAAGAAACAAGTTGTCAAACGATCATACAGCTTTCAAACAAACACCCAGGTTAGCTTAACTTTTTTGAAAGACAAAGTATAAGGTGAACAATGGAATTATTACCCAAACTGTCCATTATAAACACCCATCACTGTTTATAGACTGACTTCCTGGTTCATTTTTGACCTAGCATATTTGCTATAGTTGTATGCACACAGAATTTATGCAATGAGGGATTATTATTATTTTATGTGTGCTCACTTTCAGTTTAACCTCCAAATAAAGTGATTTAGATAATCTGGCTAAACTGTTAGCGTGTTAACTACTTGTCTGATTGTCTGACTGCCCGTGTTTCTTGCCCTGTCTGACTTTGTTGTAGTGATGGTGCCGTGTTCCCAGATCTCAGCAATTACTTTGGTGAGTACAATGTTATCATAACAGATGGAAATGATGGCCAAAATTACACAAGGTCCAAGTTGTAATAAACATCAGCTGTCCTTTAATACAGTCCAGTGTCAGTATTATACAGAGTCAAAGTCAGTAATCACTCATTCTGTTTTTCTTTCTTCACTCTTCCTCTCAGCACCACACAATCCCACCCCTGTCATTTCCTGTCCAGTCTATTTGTGCATCTGTGTACGTGCACATGTATAGGAGTGCATGTATGTCTGTGTATGTGTGTGTGTGTGTGTGTATGTGTGTGTGTGTGTGTGTGTGTGTGTGTGGCTGGCCTGATGCTGTGGCTCGAGCAGCCTATGAATGGAGGATCATGTGGTGAAGAGATGGATGGCTCGGAGCCCACTGCTGTCTCCTCTAATTGTAAAATATTAGTTACATTAGACTCTGGCCTGTGATTAATGGAACTTATTTGGAGGTTGCCCTCTCTTGGACCTCCCCTCTCCTCTGGTGGGAGGGAACACAGAACAGCAGATCCAGGGAGACGAGGAGGGAGAGAAAGAAAGTCAGAGAGGGGAAGACAAGCAGGGCAACAAGCGACTGATGTAGACTCGAGACCTTTTGGCTTATTATTAACTGACGTTATGAAATTGTAATAGGCTACGGGATTGTTCACCTCGTCTGAGTGCATTTACAAGATTTTAACAAGATTGAGGGAAATGTGTTCAGTCTCTCAAGTCACAATGGATGGAAGTATAAAATTTGGGAAAGTGGGATGACAGTTTTATTGTTCTCTACAGCCAGGCTGCAACTTTGAAAGATTTAAGCTTTTTAAAGAAAACAACTTTAAAGTTTTAATAAGGGGGTTTAAGAAATGCGCACAATTACAGATTTTATTTTCCCTATTTCCTGTTTTTCCACCTCCATTGATTGATGCTCGGAGAAGTGAGACAGGTGGAGTTTAACACGCACCACAAACTGCTCTGTACCTGGATTTTGACAAAGCTTTTCTTTTACTATTGTTCCTCCTAGACAGCTCCCCCTCCCTCCCTCCCTCAATAAGACTACTCTCTCCAACTCTCTCTCTCTAACACACACACACACACACACACACACACACACACACAAAACCCTCTGTGCCATCCTGATGATATTCAGATGTGTCAAGCCTCATCCTCTCTCTGACTAGTGTGTGAATGTCGATGTGTGTCCTTTACGGCCATCAGGTTATTATACACCAACAGATGGAGCATTACCTTTTATTGCTCACACCTTCTGTGAGTTTTTCCACTTTTCCCCCCAAAAACACCTTTTTTATGTAGATGTGAAAGCGAGTGTTCAGCTGCCTACAGCTGTCTCGGCTCTGATGAGGAGCAAATAGAGAGGAAGAGGCGAGGGTGGGGTGAAAAGGCTGAGACAGCCCTCAGTTTTTGGTAAGTGATGTCAAATGACATCAGCACATAATGGTTTACTGTAACCATGAATCACAGAAAAACACATTGTAAGTATTAGACAGAGGAGAAAAGAGACAGTCATTATATGAGGTAACATCTCAAAATAGCACGGCAGTGAGCAAGGACACATAACTGTCTAAGTAGACAGGTAAATGAGTCAACCAACACAGTTTTTGTTTTGATCTTGGCAACACCTTCCGGCTTTGGTGTCATACTGATTTTTATTGAGGTCAGATAAGCTTCTGGAAGCTATTAACGGTATGCTTTGGTGTTTCTCTCTTAAAGGTACACTCTGTGCTGTGTCATGTAGGTTCACATTATTTGTAGTGGAGTTATGTAGCGGGCGATAAAGAGGGGGACAGACAGGAAGTTTAGGCATGCCTTGTTTCTCAGCTGCAGACGTCTGTCATTTCTCAACTCAACACTTGTGTGCGAGTTTATTTGTCTGGGTGTGTGTGTGTGGCTGTTGTGAACAGGAAATGTGTTAGAATGAATTAGAACTTGCTGGCCTTTCTTATAAAAACCTGTCAGCCCATGAAGTGTCACAGTGTTATGGTAAAGTTGGAGTGTTAGAGAGTGCAAATTGTTATTATGAGGCCAAATCAATGTCACAGTTTAGACTGGTATTTTTATTTTTTACATTTTTCTACAAAACCACAGTGACTTTCGCACACTGTAACTAATAGGAAATGTGTTTGAACCCCATTGAAAGTTCAATGTATGTGTGTGGTTTTATTTCCCTCTCTGGCATTTCAGTGACTCAGTGTCAAAATTTAACTTCTCACCTGTCAACATCTGGTCTAGAATACTGGAAAAATGTAATATCCAGAATTATAAACATTTCTTTTTTTTTTTTTACAGAACTCAGTTTTACAAAGCTTTTTCATGAACAGAAACCTGTACTGTGTGAAAGAGCCAGAGCTGTTGGTCTGTTTAAATTTCATTAGCTCACAGAGGTCAGCTGGGACGAGGTCTGAACGCAGTCAAACAGTATAAACATTCAAATGTTATCATCTCAAAAATCGTCCAACTGGAGTTGATGCTCATTGGTACTTTTAAGACATACATTGCCATATTTGGCATTCACCATGTGGTCATTCCAGACTCTGCAGAGGTTAAATAACTTAGTATCAGTATTAAGTCTTTTTCTCTGTCTGCCTTCTTTTTCTTTCTCCAGCTCGGAAGCCATTCCAGTGCAGGTACTGCCCCTACAGCGCCTCCCAGAAGGGCAACCTGAAGACCCACGTCCTCTGTGTCCACCGCAAGCCCTTTGACAACAGCCTCTACCCCGACCGCCGCCTCCGACGCTCACACACGCCCCAGAAGCCCTCCAGATTGCCTCAGAGCATCACGGAAGATAATCATGCACCGGGAAGAGACCAGATCGGCATGACATCACTGTGTGGGACTTGATGTTGTCATGGCAACAGCAGATACAGACAGTTATGATTATTGTTTTAGCTTCACCTCAAAGGGGTTAGGATGATTGAGATTGTTAAAAAAAAAAAAGTTAACAGCCAACCTTGATGTACATTCCAGTGTTTACTTGAAGAGCCACTGTGCGTATTTATCTGTAGCAAAGAAGCTGCCTATAATAATAAAGTCCATTGTGATGTGAAAGTGTAGTGAGGGTATTTAGTGCCGTTCATTTTGTCAAAAGTGTCCAAACGATTTACTTGTGTTTACATGCATCTATCAGTTCAACACTTGTCTGAGAGGGAGAATGTACCGTGCCTGCCCAAAGCACTTGTTCTTTCATCCAGTAAATACCCTGTGTTACATTTTTTGTAAATATCGCTCGATTTCCCTTCCAGTCCAGAAGTCTTGTCTATCTGTCAGGATATGGTGCCAGATGTTCGGGCTTTAATCGCGGCAGATGTAATGAAGTAGAATGTTGCACATCGGAGCTTCCATTTGTTCTGGATTCCACTCTAGGGAGAAAGCCTCTCTCACATATAATTATTGCCCATTAACTCCTATGCTTCATGTCCTCGTGCTGGAACAATGCTCAATTAAGGGGAACCAAGGAAATGGAAAAACTGCAGAGATTCATTGATAGTACATTCAAATCCCTTTTTTTAATCTACTTTTTTGTAAATTGAGTGGAACCACCCATTTGTGTATATACCAGATCTGCCCACTAGTGTAAAATAGACCCAATCAACACGGCTATTGTACGCTGCTACTGCCATGTATGGTAATTTTAGCATGATTTGAGTTGCCTCAGCCTCTCGTGCCAAAAGTCTGCCCGTACACCCAGAGATCACCTTGGGCAGCTGTGTGCCTGTTCAGCCGGGGCCTTGTAGCCACAGCGATGTGACTTTGACTGACAGTCGGCCTGACAACTCCATTCATGCGCCACCTGCTAGCTGTCAATCAGGGCGGCCATCCTGGGGCTATTGACGGAGCTGTCAGCCTGTGTGAGATGTGTCTGTCAAAGCCCACCCACTCTGCCACTCTGTCTCCCTGCCTGGGCAGCCTGACATTCGTTTACTGTCCCCCTTCCACCCTTCCATCTCTTTCTCTTTCTTCCACTCTCTGTCTGTTCGTCTCCTGCCTGTTTCCCTTCAGAGACACGACAGCCCCTTAATCCCCGATCCAATCACAGATTCTTTGGGTACACATTTGTCATCCTCGAACCCTCTGGTTTTTGTAATGGAGTGCTTCACAAACACTTCTGCAGGTGACTCAGGCCTGATATACATGTGGTTTTTATTGCTGCTTCTAGTATTTGTGTGTACCCTGTCAGCACTGAATGCCACTGTCACCAATCCTTTCTCTACTCTCTTTTTCCCTTAAGTTTCTCTCTCCGCCCTCTTCCTCCTCCTCCTTCTCCCCATCCTCCTCTTCTTCTGCTCACTCACCCTTCATCTCTCTACCTGACAGGTGACAAGGTCTGGGCCTCCAGCTGACTGGCTAATCAGAGGCCTGTCATACCTGTCAATAGTTTTTTAGAGCCATGCCAAGCTAAATCAGGCCTGACCAGACCATCTTGTGAGTTGACCAAGGGCACAGAGTTTGGTGGCGGGTGGAGGAAATGCTCCAAAAACTCACAGCTTTTTTTGTGGAAATTCTGTCACTTGTACACCTCCAACAGCCCTCTGGATATGGATCATCCCTAAAGCCTCATCCTGTCAAACCTCCTAATTAAGCTTGGTTTCCCTTAAAGCAGGGCCCTTTAATTAATGCTAGGGAAGTTTGTTAATTACTACTAATGGTGATGAATGTTTTAGTTAACGTCTCACTACCATAGTCAATGTCATACGCTGCTTTGTAAGGGTTCATCTTTTCTAGTGTACAACCCTGTTGTTTTTTTTTCACCGTTCGAAGTATTGTTTTACATCTGAACTCAAGGACGCATCGTGTCACCGCTTCATCTAAAAAGACTGTTTGCATGCCTTCACAGCCTGATTGGCCCGACAGACAGGTGAAATACAGATGCCAAATTCCTGCATTTTATCCACCTAAGCTTTGGCTCACCTTGACCTTTTGCTGAGAATGACATCCTGTTTACCTGCAGTAAATCAATCCTCATTCTCTGACACCTATAAATAACCCTTCTCTGGAGAAAAGGCAGACATGTCATCTCACAAACTGTCGGCGTGGGATTTATCTAACAACCTCAGATCAGAATCATGTCATTTTAAAATGATGTTAGGTGAAAATTAACTTTTGAAACATGCTAATTGACTATAAACATAAGCAACTGGTCTTTCTATCGTTTTGTTCTTTCTTTCTTTATCTTTCAGTCATGAAAATGATCACCATAATCCTCTTTTTCTTCTTGTTTTCCTCTTCTTCATGCTCATCCCCTCATCATTATCCTCCTCATCATTATTGCTATTTACAGTTGCTTATCTGCAGACCATGTTTGAGGTCTCTTTCTCAGACTCATTGAGAGAGGCGGGCCATGTACAGCTAATCAGCCTGAATAAGTAAAGGAAACAGTTTGACAGGCCAGGTAATGAGAAGTAATGAATCACTAATCACAGTCTCTTACAACCCTTGGAGCACAGATGAAAAATTAAAGGTAATTAGCTTGCACAGTTGTGAAAACAATATTTAAGACTGTTGGCATCACATGGCACAGACTTAACAGATTTTCTCCGCCGACAACATACATCAACACTGCGCTGAAGTCCTAATATCAAGCTGTTATTGGAAAAGCTTTCTCGATGTAATTTTAGTGACTGATCTGATCAGAGTATACAAGTCTCCCTTTTTTTTTCTCTCGCAGGCAATCTTGCCAAAACGCAAGTATGAAAAATGTTGCACTTAGTTTTCCCCTTAGGATTTTCTCTACTCTTTTTCTCTAGGAAAAGAAGCAACATGCCAGCAACATGCATCTGAGACTCAGCTTTGGTAAAAGCAACACTGAGGAACAGCAGAGTGTGAGATAATATTCATTCTCCACTTCACACACAGAGTGTAAGGTAATTCAGAGACATGTGGCCAGAGCTGCGGACCCTCTGCAGCTCTCCATGTTCCTGTGCCTGACAGCAGAGTGAGGGATGCTTTGACAGAGCCCGTGTTTGACAAGTCTGCGTGAGACTCAAAGTACAGGATCCAGACATGGGCTGTCAGTCAAAGCCGGCACATCTCCCAGCTGAGACGTGCCAGTTTAGTCACAGTTACAAAGGAACTAATATGCGTTAACTGGAGCAAGGCACACATATGGGCCTGGTAGAGCCCTGTGTCCCGAGGCTGAGATTGAACGGATGCCAAAGAACATAAGCCCAAGATATAAAAAGAATTACAAGGGGACAAATAAAACATGGGGATTATGTCAGTGTGAGAAATGGAGGCGTTGTAATTCTGCATGTGTGCCGGCTCGCCTCTCCTGTTTCAGCATCCAGGGCCTGAAGCCCTGCAGTCCTGCACCTGTGCTCCGAGGATCCAGGAGCTTCAGAGACAGAATGGAGAGGAGGTGTACTGTGTGTGTCGGGGAGGGAGAAAAAGAGGGAGAGAGGGAGGGTTGCAAGAGAAAAGTGGGACAGGACAGACTGATTGGGGGTGTTGGAGACAGCAATCAAGCCCCAGAATGCTGTATCTGCCAAATCAGATGCCAATGCCCATGTTTTGAGTTTTAGGCGTACATGTAGGAGAGTAACCCTTCTCACATCGTACAATACACGTGTTCAGTTAAATACCAGCGATAGGAAGTGACTAGATTTAAGCCCACAGCTACTCTCCTGCTCAGCCGCACGTGTCGTGTTATCGCCCAAAGTTCATTTGAGTTTCAAGCCTCCTCTCTCTCTCTCTCTCTCTCTCTCTCTCCCTCTCCACTTTCTGCTGAAAAGACCTGTCTTGCATAACAAACAATTGCACCAAACTCCATTAAAATCACTTCATGGGGATGTGATAGTGCCTCAAGTTAAAGGCTGTAATTGAAAAGCATTTGACAAACCACGCACTGCAAAGCGACAATAGGCAAGCTGTGATTCTCACTTGAGTTATTCAGTGGAAATGATTATCATTTTATTCTGCGCCCTACACAACTTGCTTGAATAGTACGTCTCTAAAACAGTGATCCTTGGATTTGTTCATGCTAACGTTCATCAGATGAATAGACGCCCAGATAATGATTTCCTTCTCCACTACATGAGTCAGTATATAATGGCCACTGGATCCTATACACAGCTTCCTGATGAAATAAAAGCTAAAATTAGCTACTTTAGTGAATTTTTGTTTTTTTTTGGATCTGATGACACCCAAGCAGGGCTCCCTGAATGCCACTTTGACAACTCACTGTTCTCCAATCTGCACTGAAGCGCAGTGTAGCCAGTCAAACCCTAAGAAGTGGAAAGTCTCCCTGGGAAGATGCTCCCGTCCATTGATTTGAAGTGACAGCCACATCCTTGACAAACACACCTGTCATTGTTCAAGTCACATCACATTTTCAGTTTCATAGACAGAAGACAGTAGAGGTGTGCAGGTGTGTGTGTGTGTGTGTGTGTGTGTGTGTGTGTGTGCGCGGGGGTGTATGCACATGTGAGCATGGGTGCCCATAAGAAAGTTTCTTCATCCCTTTTTTGTTTGTTTTTTTGTGGATAGATAGGCCCACTCCGCTCCAGCTGTTGTACAGGAACACGGCCAGATTCTTTCATCGGTTTCCTCGGCCGATGTTTATGAAACATGGTATACTGGTATATTTATTTTCAAACGCGCATCAGAAATGGATTTAATGTGCCAGAACCTGTGTATAAGTTAGTGCTGCTGAGCTGGTCAGAGAATCTCCTTCTCTGTGTACCTCTGCAGTGGTGTGGTGTGGCAAGTTTTTTTTTTTTGGGGGGGTGG
>LKNJ01000386.1:0-194351 GCA_002120245.1 Maccullochella peelii | reverse complement strand
GGGGGAGGGGGGAGGGTGATGAGCTGCTGCAATAATAAGCAGATTTTAATGATTTACTATAAATCAGCAGCCGAGGCCTCTGGTTGGGGAGACTGAGGGGGATGACAGCTCCTGACTCACACACCTCGCAAATGCCTTGCTGATGATGTGTGTGTGCTTCAGATCATCAATCACTGAGCACACACACACACACACACACACACACACACACACACACACACACATGAGTAGACATCGCACTTTTACAAAAAACATGCTTTCAACACACGTACGCAGGTGCACAAGCACACACACATGTGCAGCCACACACATGTTTCTTGTCTCTAATGTCTCCTCTGCTGTGGCAGGGGACAAATCAATCACGGGTACAGAAGTTCAAGGGGGTAAGAGATTGTCTGGTCCGTTTTTCCCTATGCTATTGATCCCATTTTACTGGCATCATCGCCAAGCTGTCTCACAAACCCCGGGACGGCGATGGATTGAAAGTGGATGATTGAGAGAGGAGGTAGGGTGACATTCACTGTAATCTCAGCCCCCACCCACACCCCCACCCCTGCCCCGCCCTTCTCCTAACACACAGACAAATCCAATGACATTGAAAGCTAGTATTGTACCAGGAGTTTTTTGGAGCAGATAGAATCAGGCCCATCAACTTAAATCTGCGCCTTCCTCGCAGTGAAGGAAACACACTTGGCAGAGATTAACAGTGTTTTTTTTTGTTGTTTTCCTGTCTCTTTGCATTCCTTCTCCAGCCGTCATACTGTATGTCTGAATGTCTGAAGGTGTTGTGCCGTCTCCTGTTCCCCGAATTTGATGAAAAAGACATTGGAGAGAACACCTCCTGACAGCACATCCCAAAGTGTGTGGGAGACTCAAAACAAGTGACACAGAGCATTTCTTTAAAATTTCAAAATGAGGCTCATGTAGAAAATATTGACGCATGCTCAATTTCCTCGTAAGTACTTGGAGTGATTCCTTATCCCTTGTGCATAAACAAATGAGGGGAGGGTGGGGGGTTCCCAGTAAATGAGAGCCCTCTGGTTCGTGAAGAGAGAAAGCAGAACTGTTGCAGGCGTCTGAGGGATCACAAGATAAACATATTGCCACATGTTTTCCAAAAGATGATTGTTCCTGGGAAGATTTTATGACACTGTCTTCTAGTGAAGTGTTGATTCCCACTGGTCAGATGATACAGTAAAATGATTATCTACATTTTAATGTATTTACAATAAGGAATCCTGTATATCACATTTACAGGAGCTGTTTGCTTGGGCTTCATCAGAATCAGAATCAGTCCAATTTGTGTTGATAATTAAAATCATCCATTCTGCAACATTAAATTACACCTAAGATACACAGCAGTTTATATCATTCAGCACGAAGTTTCACGATGTAACCCCATAATGCCAATATAGCTAGAATTATTTACCTTCAGTATTACAATGCAAACTTCAAGCAATGATGAAGCTGAAATCACTCACTGCACTATTAGTATCAGTATATCACTGTCAGGCTGTTTATCACATTATATCTACATTATGATGATGCACAAGTTTAATTACAGATAGATGGATGCTTCATTCATCTTTCCTGTTGCTGACGTGTTGATTAAAAATGTTTAAAGGATTATCTATGGGGCTCCTATTTGTGTCCTTGTGTTTGTCTTTTCAACTTTCATCCACTCGCCTGATTTATTCCCCTTGTCTGTAAATAAGTAGACAGGGTCCGTGTGATGGATTAGTCTGTTGACATTGTACCAACTGCAGGTAAACAATTACTATTCATGCTTCATCGTCGCAGAATCTATACCAGGATACTGCTACTTAGCCAGGGACAAAAGGTTAGGTTGCGAGCTATTGTTCTGCATTTGGTCAAATGTCATTCATTTCATAATCCACTGCAATAACATAAAATCTGAAGTTTCAGGAGGTGTAAAGAATTGAACTGATGCTGTCCTGAGCTGAAAGTCCTTCATGTGAAACTAAAAAAATTTTTCTGGAAGTTGTTGAATCAGATGAGTAATCAACAGCAGGCCTGTTTTCACATCAGTGCAGTATGGTCAGCGTCTGTGGAATCTGAGTATCCTTTTACGCTGTGAAACACACACTTCACGACCACATACAGACCTTACTCGCACGTCATTCATTGTTTATTCAGAATCGAGTGTTGTGCCAACCCTCAGCCCCTGTGGGCTGGATCAGTCTGTGGTCATTATGCTGATATGAGCAGTGAGTCACTGGGAAAAAGACAGAGGGGGTTAAATCTGTGTGTGTGTGTGCTTATATGAAGTAGGCCTACATCTGTCAGAGTGTGATTACTGTGCTAGGAGTTTATGAAACAGCCTCTGTATCAACAATTATTCATGTCCCTTAGGCCACAGAGTGAAATGCCTTTTTCAGACTAGACTGTGGAAAAGAGGATTAGGCAGAATACTATGAAGATGTGTGGCAGAGAAAAACATGTTGTACAGTACCAGTATTCAAACGCTATTCAACCAGTCTTTCCCCTAAAAGATGATTTGTTTGCTGAATCAGATTCAACTCAATTGCTATTGTTTTCTTTTGTTTTAGCTGAAAAAGTCAAAGGGAAATATTGTTGCTCATAGTCAAGCAAAAGCCAATGAGAATGACAAAGTGGGTGTTTGAGTGCTCAAGCAAACAGTTTCTAATTTACAGGAAGACCACATACATGCAATTTTCCTTGAAGGATAATTTGGGTTTATTACAATTTGGGTCTAATTTTTATAATTTTGGCCATTGTTTTATACAGTAGCACTGTACTCACCAAAGTAATTGCTGAGACAAGGTGACATTGCTACAACAAAGTCAGGCAAAAAACAGAAGAGGGTCAGCCAACAGTTTAGCCAGATTATCTACAACACTTTTTAGGAGATTAAAAACTTAAAGTAAGTAAAGAAAGTAATGTCAGTAAAAATCCCTCATTGCACAGCAAAATTGTGTGTTGTATTGTGTTTCTTGCCCCATTGAACCTCTTTACAGCAACGTTGCCATGTTAATCCAAGCAGTTAATGTGATGAGTGCATCAGTGGTAGAAGAAGTATTCAGTTCTTTTATTTAAGTACATGTAGCAATACTACAATATAAAAATATTCTGTTACATGTAAAAGTCCTACAGTCTTATTTTAGTAAAAGTATGTATAAACAGCAAACATGTAAGTAAAAGTACTCCTTGTGCAGCAGAATGGCTCCTCTCAGTGTTTATTTATTATATTATTATAATTATTATATATGTTTTATAATATCGCTTTATTTTTACTGATAGATTACTGTGTAAGCGGCATGTTCATGTTTCATGTAGTTGGTAATTCTGACTACGTTATATACTGTTGGGTAGTTTAATCTATAACAGCACATCATGTTTTGCATATTGATCCAATACTTTCTATGTAAAACCTGAAACTGTAACTAGTAACTATAGGTGTCAGATAAATGAAGCGAAAAGTACATTCATTCCCTCTGAAATGTAGTACAGTATAAGTATAAAGTAGCATAAAATGGAATTAAATGAAAATGAAATACTCATTATGAAGTAGATATACTTTAAAACTTTAAAAAAAGTACTTGAGTAAATGTACTTAGTTACATTCCACTACTGGAGTACAATGTTATTCTTACCAATATAAATGGTATGGCAAATGGCATAAACTATGAAATATGATATATACAGTTGTATTTAACTGGAATTATCCTTTAAAATCTACTATTGATATTGACACATCTAAAAAACATGTGCTTTTCCACTTCCTACATAGACCCAAAACAATGTCATATGGTCTCATTAACGCTGACCGGCACACATCTGAAATCAGAACCCAAAGCCAGCTGAAACAAAGAGATAACGATAATGCTTCACATGAAAGTGAAGCATTGACGCGGTCAAGGCAGGTGTTTATGTGGAGACACATTAACACACAGTGACAGCAGCAGGCTGCTGTTTGGACTCAGCTGTGATGGAGAGACAAAGCTGTGGCCCGTGGTTCATCGGCTGAGACATTACTGGGCCATTTCTGTCTGAGGCGGCGCGATGCCTTGTCACCTGACACTGGGCTGCTTTGACAAGCTGTAGCACCTTAGCTGAAGTGTTCTGAAGACCTCGTGTACACACACCATCAGTTTCTTTTACTCATGTTTTCTCGAGGACTCATGTAGAGTGTGTCTCTGTGGCTGTGTGTGTGTCATAGAAAATGACACTTTCAGTTATGTCCTAATAGAGAATATCAATGACAATGACATTTCAGTTAATTTGTATGGATGATCACATGCATGTGAAATTTCATTAAAAACAGGACAAGATTTAGTCAAATTTTTGAACTAATTAAGATTTACAGAGTAGACTAAATCAGAAACACCTGACAATGCAATCAAAATAAATACTACCTTTATGAAGGTCTGAGGGGTTCTGCTTCAACTCTGTGGTGATTATTACAGGTAATTGTGGTGCGTTGTGTTGGATTGAGCCATATTGTCAGTTGTTTTCGTAATTTGTCCACCTCTGTGTAGCTCTATTGAGAATCAATGAGAAATATGCAAATGGGGTCCCTGCTCTTAAAGACAAAGCTTCATCATAAAATGAATCCAGGTACATTGCACAGCAGAGTACACAACTAAAACCTTAAAAATACTCTGCATACAAGGGGCTAAGTCTTAAGGGAACAGTTCAACATTTTGGGCAATATACTTTCTTGCAGAGTGTTAGATGACAAGATCAATACCACTCTCATCTGTCTATTATTAATGAAGCTACAGCCAGGAGACTGTTAGCTTAGCTCGGCTTAGCATAAAGACTGGGAGCAGGGGTAAACAGCTAGTTTGTCCAAAGGTTACCAGCTACCAGCACCTCTGAGGCTCACGAATTAACACATTATATCTTCTGTGTTTCATTTGTACAAAAACTGAAGTGTCAAAATGGCAAGTTGTTGTTTTCCTGGAGTCAAGACACCAGGAAGTCACTGTGCCCGGCCAAGAAGTAGTCCAGCACATAACTCTCCATAAAACCACAACAGAGATATAACGTGTTAATTTGTGAGCTTTAGAGGTGCTGGTAGGGGGATTTTGTTACCTTTAGACAGGCTAGCTGTTTCCAGTTTTTGCACTAAGCTAACCGTCTAGCTCTAGCCTGTATATTACGGACAGATATGAGAGTGGTATCTATTTTCTCACCTAACTCTCGTCAAGAAAGAGAATAAGTGTATTTCCCAAAATGTGGAACGATTCCTTTAAAGGGTTAAAACAATGTTCATTGTGTATAAAACCTCACAGTAGTTCTCTTTGGGTTCCTGAAACCAGTCAGCCATTTATCGTTTAAAAGCTGTCTCTTCTTCATTGTACAGCAGGTGAACAACTTGTTTGCTTGTACGCTGACAGTCAGGATAACATGAAAGGTCGGAAAAAGGATTTGGGAGACAGCTGCTCATGTTGTAACTATTGATTGAACTGTAGTAGACCATGGGGAAAACATGCGAATTGTTAAAGTGAGCTGTAAAGCCCGTTACTGTAAGTGGTGTGTTTTGTTTAAACATTAACCTGTAACTTCCTGCAGTAGTTTGGTGCTTCCAGGTATTGTACATCTGTTTCCTTTCTTCACTGAAGATGAATAATAAGATTTACTGTGTATTTATTGTTACATTTTATGAGCTTATGAATTCTCCATGTTTTTGTGTGCTACAGTACAGTACGAACACTGAATGTGTGTGTGTGTGTGTGTGTGTGTGTGTGTGTATTGACACATGTCTATAAAGACAATACATTGTCCAGTCTGAGGAGGGATCAGTTTCATGTCCCCTCCTCTTCCTCCTCCTCTAACCCTCAGGAATGGAAGACATTTCTTGTGAGAACAAACCTTTAATTGTCTGCCCTGTCGACATGTAGGGGAAGTGATGCGTTATATTATGTCATCACTCTCCCTGACGTCCCCTGGATGACCCCAGAATCAACGATTCAGCTAAATGGACCTATTGTTGCTCACATTTTAATCTTAACCTTTCAGTCATCTGATGAAATGTGTATGTGACTTTAATAAAGACTCTGTTTAAATCACTTCCTGTGTCTATTTAACTGACATCACAGATATCTGATCAGGATTGACACAGGCTCCAGTGGCAGTGTACTCCTAAGGGCCATGGTCGATGGAGAACATCCACCATCCTGGTCGAGCCTGAAACTGTTACTGCTCTATTTCTTTGGTCTTCCCTCTTTACGGCAGCACCAGAGGGGAAGAGCTGAAGAGGGACTGCAGCTGAGTAGCTAGACTGACTGAATTACCCTTCACCCCGTGAGGGTGCAAGTTTGGGTGAGTTACTATCGACAAGCCTCTGTCGAGCTCTGGAGTAGCTGGAGGGAAGAAGGGAGGTATTGTTGTCTTTTTTTGTGTTGCTATTATTGGAGTAAATGTTACTGCAGTTAGACAAAACACACAAAACTACAACTCAGAGCCAAAGAAAGTAAAGTGAGCATACAAATTTCCCCAAACGCAATGTCTGCATTAGCCTATTCCCTGGTGGTGGTGGGGGGCTCACATTTTTTCCACTGACTGACAAACTAAATAAGCTGTGGAATTACAATGCTATTTCTTCTTTTGTACATGTTGCCTTACACAAGCTGGGCCCATGTTGGATAACTAATTAGGCAAAGAAAGTAAAGTGCAAAATCCTGTATCACTGAAAGGTTTGAGAGGGGAAAGCGGCAATGCATTCTCAGACAAGCGACTGTTTGGTGGACCTTATTGATTCCGAGGCAGAGGCAGAGATCAATGAAAAGAAACAGACTGAGACAAAGAGTGGCATTTAAGGGTGGAAAAAGCTGACATTTTCTCCATCACTGTCACAGTCGCGGCCATAAAGCAGCAGCAAATATTAAAACATTTCTCATCTGCGCCGGAGTATTGGCAGCAGAAATTGTTTTCTCCGCGGTGTGATACTCAGGCTGAACTCCCAGTAGAATCCCCGGGGACTGCAGATTGGTGCCTGTGACATATCGGCACCAGCATTTACACACACCTGCCACTCATTCCCAAACAGCCCAGGAGCAGGGCTGTAGAGGGCAGATAGCAGCCGAGGAGGCTGTCGGTTGGACTGCTGTCAAGGTGGGTAGGTGTGGTGGAATTCATCACTGATAATACGCTTATGTTTGCAGGCCGCATAGAGTGCTTCTATTAGTCAGCAATGCCCTCGACACTGTATGCTGGTTATGCATATGTAATGAACATGTGTGTATATGTGTGAATGATATTTCTTATCTGTGTCTACGTGCGCTTATGCTCATGTCATATGTGTAAAATGTAATGTATGTTTACAGTATGCCTGTGCTATAACCACATTGTGTGCAATTATGAGTGTGTGTCCTTCCCTTCGAGTGCACTCCCCGAGTCTTAAACTCTGAGTGACACGGGTACTGCAGGGTCAAATGTCTATTTGTGGGATAAATGATATTATGCTACACTAAGAGAATTACAAAGAGGATGTCCCTTGGAGTCACCAGGCTCAGCGATCAGTCATAGTTACTCTGTGTCTCCTAAGCCCCTCTATCTGTACTCATCCGCTGGTCTGGAACGGGTGTTAAATGGATCCTAGACCACATCCCGTCATTATGAGCTTATGATTTGAGCCTTATGACTGAGAGAGAAGGAGAGGGAAGAACAAGGCAGAGGGTAAATAGAGAAAGAGATTGTTGAAAGAATACAGCACATTCATTTTTAGTGTTCCTTCTGCACCTCCTTCTTTTGCGCCACCTTTATTTGAATCACACACACGTCCCTCATCGTAACTCATCATCTCATTTCCATCTCTTCATCTCTGTCCCCCCTCTTGCTCTGTCTTTCTTAAACCTGCTCTCCCTCCCTGGCTTGCAACTTTTCCTTTACCTCCCTCCCTCCCTCCCTGGCACCTTCCTTTCCTCCTTCGCACTCCCTTGGTGGTATTTGATAGCAGTAAAGCAGGAAGCAGGAGAGCAAACAGCAGGTGAACCCACTCTAATACTCAGCTGTGCCATCTGCTGCGGTCACATGACTGAGCTGCAATCCCGCTCTAACGCCATGATGCCCCATCATACCTGACACATCGATCAATCATGACCAAAGAGCAAAAGAGAGACGGAGAAAGAGAGAGCGAGCGAGGAAGAGTCAATGACTCAATATATTACCTTGTTTTGACTTGTAATTTTGGCATCTCATCTGGACTATTTAGTATAATTAAAACAGATAGTATCTGCAGCATACATTTTGTCAAAATCTGATCAGCTGTTTGAAAAAAAAATGCAAACAAGCCATGGAAAATGTAAGAAAGAAAGAAAGAAAACAAATTAGGGGAAAACCAACAAACCTCTGCCTCAACCCAAAGGTCTCGATCGGGTGTGAAAAACACATTCAATTACAGCAACAGTGGCCACAGGAAATGATTTCAGTCAAAACTGTCCCTACCACAATTAAGCTGTGTTAATTATGTATTTCATTAAGTAAGTGGATTAGAAGCAGTGCTGATGAAATCATAACGGGGTTTGCCGGAGGCCAGCCTGCAGAGAACAGACAGGAAACGACTGATATCTCTCCCTCTTACTTACACTTCTCTGTTATACTCTGAAATAACCCTATAAATACTTAACACCTTTACCGGCCTATCTTGGCTGTCTTCATTCGCACACAATCACCTGGTCTCTGTATCTGCATACCGCTTTTGTGTAGGATCATATAGTGTAATTGTGCCATATATACTGTTGACATCCACATGCTGTTTGCAAGTCCTCTGGAAACGATGAAGTCTCTCCATTTCATCTAAGCCAGTTCATTACCAGTCAGGTGCAAAAAGGAGATAAAGCAAAATGCAGATCGCTCTTTCTGTCTCCCCCTCTTTCACACCCATACTCTCTCACTCACTCACACGCACTCTTTCATTCTACCTCTCTCTCCCATTCTCTGTGTTCTCTGATGTTTTATTTGATATCCCACAATAAAGCCTCTCTTTGAACTGCCATCAATTGTGTATGGATTTTTCCTCTGAGGAGAAACAGAGAGCTGTCTGAAAGGGCTCCAGTCCCGCAGGCTGCCTTCATATTGATGCAGAGGAGTATTGCCATCTTCATTGCTGGATCAATCACTCACGTCACTGTTGTTTTATGGTTGGGGCCACTTCACAGAAAGAAGGCTGACAACATCACCGCAGAGGTTTGCAAAACGATACAGCTCTGATAGTTGAGGAGGGTGGAAGGGGCGGTGGAGGGCTGCGGGAGGCTTTCAGAGGCAAGAGGGGATGAATTTAGATTCTGTAACTGTCACATACACACACACACACACACATATCTCTCTTCTCTACAGCTGTGGGAGCCTCTGGTTCATCGCTTGGTGTGGTTAAGTCAAACAGAAAACATTGAGAGGACCACGGGATGTCGTCAAATGCTTGATGTGATCTGTGTCGCCCTGTGGATGTACCTCCACTTCCACTTCTTGTCTGTGTGGTCACTTACAGCACGGTTTGTGGGTGGTGTTGAAGTTCCCAATTTACAACAAAGTCTCAACTTACAAACAATATAGTAAAGGGGCTCACTAAAACAGTGCACTAATCAACTATCTGATCTACACATCATTTTTAAGTATTTATTACTATCCCATTTATAGGAAAATTCCAAGATTTTCTCACGTTTTCTTCTTCAAATATTTACCTCCAAACATTCACCACCTAAACATTTATAAAAAATACAGACTCAGTAGGGGCGTGTACACCACTTAATCTTATTAGAAATCATCTCAAACTGGAAGTAAACACAGAAAGCAGTCCCCTGGAAATCCCTAAGTGTAGCAAACTGCATGGCTTGGCTCCTGCACTGGGTCTCCTGACTCTAGAAACAGCTGTAGATTTCAGGTTGAGGTGTTTTTGTTCTGATTTGGTGTAGGTAGTCAACCCTTTCAAAATGTTTGCCACATACACAATAGTCCTATTCATATTTGGCAAATAGTCAGAGTAGATCAAAACTACATATTTTTTCCTATTTGGACACTTCCAGACACAAACCATCTTCTTGTGTCCACTACTACGTATCTAGCATGCACACAAGCAACATCAAAATCAAGCCGCAGCCTCACACTGATGTAAACAAACCATCATGCATACATGAATACAGAAGGAAAGTTAGCTGGCGAGTTTCCCAGGAAGCAGAGCCTTGCGTTAGTTCATGCAAAGCACAGTATTACAGCTGATGTAATACTTAATAATTTAAAAATTACATCAGCTGATTGGTGTCAGCGTCCTCATTCATTGAGTATCATGCATCTTCAGTTTGAGTACCAAGTGTGTACTGGTGTACTAGCTAGGCTTTTTAAACTGTCAGGGCTCACAACTAGTCTGCTGATTCCCTCATGCAACACCGCGCGCTGCTGCTACTCCCTCCACCAACCCAACCTCCTCCACCACAAACTAATGTTTTCATGTACATTTACAGCTATCTCTGACTGTGTACCATTAAGTGTTAGGGGGTGTAGTTCCTACATTAGAATCCTTTTTGCTGTTTGAATTCCTTGAGCGCTCCTTCAAAGAGTGCAGCCTCTTCAGCCAAAAGTAACTGTAAAATCATTTGCTGTAAACTGCCAATTCCTTGACATAAAATGGATTTGGTATGCTATGCAGTTCACTACAACAGGTGCAGTTTACTTTCAGTTGGACACAAATATTTCTATTAAATTGAAGTGTTTTGGACAACTGTCAGTGCTTCCTAAATCTTTGCAGCATAGTTGGTGAATAAAATGTTACGGACAAAATATGAGACTAAGACCCAAGTTGACATATACCAAAATTTCCCTTTAAAGGGGGTACTCCAGTGATTTAGTATTCTCTACTGATTCTAGTGATTTCTCAGGGGACTCACAAGAGAGAGATTAGAGAATTCAAAGCAGTAGAGGCCAAGATATCCTGACTTTTAGTCCCTAATATGGGTCAAGCTCCAAAACCTTCTTCTAACTTTGGAAAGCTCCCTCCAGAGCCACAGAGGACATTATACAGGCTTTCCTTGAGACGAGTAAACTGAACTTCTTGTGTAAAATTGTTACCTCTTCAGCGGGGAATCCTAGTATGTGAAAGCTGACTGGCTGTTAACTCAGCATCTTCCAGAAGTTCGTGTTTGGTCAACTTTTTACAGCTGACAAGCTAACTGATGGCTAGAACTTTTTCATGTTTACGTCTCAGCAGAGAAAGAACAGGCTTTCCGTGAGTTGTTGACCCAGTTAATGGTAGTCTGAATGCACTGTGACTTAAGCTCAGCCCTTGCTGTCCTTGGTCCAGTCCCAGCTTGGCCTGGCCTGTTCACAGCCAGTGAAGCCTGGTCTTTGAGGTGCAGCAGCAGACACACCAGAGTCCCTCTACAGCCATCAGTCATCACTCTCTCTCTGAACTCTATATGACCTTCCCCTCTGCTCTGGAAGGCCACTCTGGCATCTCCATATTCACCTTAAAGAGACAGAACCTGCTTTTTTTCTGAATGAACCTCAATGGGAAGGTTCTTCTTTCAGAATCTATTAGGTATGAGAGCTGACCTAAAAGGAGTAAGAGCACGGTGAGAGGGAATGGGTGAGGCCTGGTCGGAAAGAAGTGGAAGTCCTCATGTCTGGTGAATGGCCCTTTAATTCCCTCTCCTGACAGAAGGCAATGGCAGCCTGGAGGAGGGTCAGGACACCAGTTGGCATGAATAGACACATTTTTGTCTCGTCTCCAACTTTCTCTGCTCCGTGCCTCCACTGACTGTAACATCTCATTTTTTCCCCCAAGCTGGAAGTCTCAACAGCCATTCTCTTGTCATTGGAAGGCGGGCAGGCAGCTCTCTGTCTCTTCACTCACAGATGAATAGAAAACATTGTGCCAAAAGCTTCAGAATCACCAAGCTGTTTTCGATTGCATATAAAACACAGAATTTGAGAACATGTTTGAAAATGACAGGCTGATTGGCTGTGGTCATTTCAGGCTGTGTGGGCCTCATTTTTTCCTGTGTTTCATCAGTGGGTGCATTCATCCATTCAGGATAGATTGAAGCAGTAGCCTTTAATAAAGTCACTAGGCTTGAAAATATATGAATAAAATGACATCCACTGCCTTGGATGGATCAAATTGACTTATCCTGGTAATAGCCCAAGGATAATGTGTGTGTGTATGCGTGTGTGCGAGTGAGAGAGAGAGTGTGTCTGTGTGGAAAGAGGCAGAAAAAAAAAAGATAACAGCAGAAACAAAGATGGATATAGTGGTAAGACAAAGGCAGGAAAGACAAGAATATCAGAGAAATAAAACAAACCTGACCTAAGGGGACAGAATTCAATGAAAACCTGGAGCTGGACACATGACTTTGAATCTTATTTGTATTGGTGAAAGTGGCCCATCTCTGGCGCAAGCATTATTAGGGATGCTGGGAAGGAGGAAAAACAAAGCCATTAAAGGAGAGAGCAGAAGAGGAAGAGTGACAAACTTGATCCTAACAAAGTTAAAGGGTTATTCAACACAAAACATCAAAATTATGAGTCCAATTTCTCCAATTCTACAGCAATTTGATCACACTGAGCCACTGAGGACTCCCAAATCCAATGATACACCAGAGGAGGCATAAATAGTTGAACAAAGGGAGAAATGATAACAAAGAAAGTGTTATATTTCAGTCAATTACAAGAAAACCCCCCACATAAACTCGTATCTTGACCCATCATAATGCTTTCCTTCCATTTTCCCCATTTTTCCGTCCTCATTTGGCAGATGGGTGTGATGCGATGTTGATGGAGTGCTCGTCAACCACAATAATGACAGTCAGAAGCGATAGCTGTACAAGGAGACACATGTCTGTTCTCTGCTCTTCAAATGTCCAGCTTAAACTCCTGCTATGTGTGAATAAAGAGGACAGGAAGTGGCAGTTTGGCAGCTCCAACCAGGAGTGTCACTCTCAATTGCGTCCCCTGCCAGCTCCAGACACATCGCACGGCCGAAGAGGTCACGGGTCTGACTCCTCTTTCTCTCTTTCTCTCTCGCTCTCTCTCTCTCTCTGTCCCTGTCTTTCCTTCTCTCCCCTCTTTCGTCTGTTTTACAGGACATTCAATTTCAATGCCACCTACGCAATGCATAACAGTCAAGGAGAAGACAGAATGATGTACGGAAGACACGAGCCAGAGAGACGGCGGCACATTTTTTGAACGCTCCGATAAAACATGAGGCTTGTCTTGTCAGATTACCCTGACACCCTGTGTCAAAATCCCTGCCATGTCTCTGTGAAGCAGAGAAGCAGATGTCCTGAGTTTGCCTTCCTTCTCTGGACAGAGCTGTCAAGATTTGCTCGTGAAGGACACTGAAGACAGCGCAGATGGAAAGAATGAGTTGTCTGAGGTTGAGTTTGTTTTTCTGTCAGGAGTTTTATCATGAGAAACAGTAGGCTCTGTGTTCAGAATGGTGTTGGATTTTCTTTTACAGGATTTATTCATCTTAACAAATCACACAGTGCTCAGTCTTAAAAATATTCCTTTTGTGTGAAACAAGTCTGCCGAATCAGCTTGTTTTGACAACTGTTTTGTAGGCCTCTTAGGTGTCACTTTTTAAAATAAAGTAACCTTCTTTATTTAACCTTTTATTAAGTTACCTACCTTAATCTTTTAATCTATTGTGTACCCAGTGACATTTATTTGTCCTGAAATGTAAACTGAAAAAACCCTGAAATTTTACAATTGAATATATGACACTAAAAGGCATTGGTGGAGTGTAACTAAGTACATTTACTCAAGAACAGTACTTAAGCATGATTTTAAGGTACTTATACTTAAGTATTTCAATTTACTCTTACTTTATACTCCAGAGGTAAATATTATACTTTTTATTTAAAAAAATGTATCTATAGTTACTTTTCAGATTGAGATTTAACATATAAACATATGACCAGTTTATGAAATATGATACATTGTTACAGATTAAAACAGTATATAAAATTGTTAGAAATGTTGCTCTATGTTGACATCATCACGTAAATGCATCAGTTATAATATTTCATATGTATATGTATCATATGTATTATAATATAACAATTCGAATGGTGCCATTTTGTATAATGAGTACGTACTTACTTATATGTTAAGTTGCTTAGATATTTTTGCTGATAATACTTATGTACTTTTACATAAAGTTGTAATCCTGGTTGACTCGGTGGTGACCGTGACCACCGGACACACTACTTGGTTCAGCTACTTTGTCAGAAATACAACAGAAACACTAAAATACATACGTAGTTTCCTGTGAGTCCCTGAACTCAGGTCGGGAATGGCGGACTCTGCCACTAGCAATGGAAACTATATAGAGTGGTAATTACAGAGTGTAAATACATTGAAGGTTATTTCTGAAAAAATGTCGACCATCTTAAGGATTATAACTTTAAGTAAAATTTTGAATGCAGGACTTTTACTTGTGTAAAGTAAATACTAATGTAGTATGTTTACAGTGTGGTGTTGTTACTTTTACTTACTTACTTATTAGGTAAAAGATCTCAATATTTCTTCCACCACAATGGACTTTTTGCTTTGTGTGAACACCCACACTGGAAAAGTCATACTACTGGTTCTCTGCTTCAGATGTCAGTTTCTACACTAGCTGCTGATAAAACTAAGCTCCATGGTTAAAGCATTATATGTATTAAACTCAGGAACCTAGATTAAAATGCACTCATAAATGTCATTTGTTTCTGATAAGAAAAGGTTCTTGATGATAATAAGCCCATACCAAACAGAAGGGAAGTCAAATGGATTTTGATTCCCTTCCAAATCATTCAGTAGCTTCCACTAATGTAACTTGATCAGAGCACTCTCAAACCGGAGCTCCATGAAACGACAGTTGAGATTAATTTTGTCAGCCTTGTAATCGCGCCTTATTGATGTGTTTCCTGTGAAATGACACATTGGAAAGAGCAGCTTCAGCCACGGGGCAACTGTGTTTCATATGGTAGTCATGGATGGACATTTGATGTTGACCTCCTGATCGCACACCTTCATACTGTTGGGCAGGCAGGCACGCACACACACTCGCAGGTAATGCTCTATAATGCTGATTTATTGAAGGTTAATTTAATCACTCTTGTAATACCTGACCAGAGGGTGTTCTTACCCGTGAAAAACCCAAGTAGCAGGAAAAAAAGGAGAAAAACATGACAACAAATCAAAAAGTGATTTCATGAAGGTGGCACCAGAGACAGGCCAATCTATCAGAACGGCGGCAGAGTGTGGACGTGTTGCCACGCGTGGTGCCAGGCGAGGTGCCAGGCGGTCCAAGGCACATCCTCCATGCCAGCGCCCTGAGGCTGTGTGTCCTCGTCACAAGGACAGAGAGGTCGTTAGGACCAACTGCACTAAATCACATACCTCCTCCCACCCACTGGCCGACAAAGCAGGTTGATGCAGAAATACTGGGAGAGGCAGAGCAGCTACTGGTCGAATCTACTGGTTTGTTCCAAGCAATCATCACATCCTCTTATTCCAATTGATACAGTGATATATGATGTTGTTATGACACTTCCCCTGCTTTTGAGAGCACCCCAGTGTCAACAAGGCTTTACACACAGTGAATGATTCCTCCTAAATGCATTTTAGAGTTTTGCACAAATACATTTTCAGAGCTAAGTAAACAATGCAGGCCATTATCTAGATGTATTGTTTATGCATTTTTTTTGCTCCGTGGCTGGGATGAGCAAGTGTGCGAGAGAGTAGCAAAGAGAGAGGGAGACAGAAAAGACAAAGAAGCAGAGAGACAGAGAGAGAGAGAGAGAGAGAGAGAGAGAGAGAGAGAGGCAGCCTCCTTCTCCAAAAGACATCAGCTCTGTGAACAGCACAGGCAGATTTTCCATTCCGTCAGCATTTTCCTTTACGTGCCAAACAGATAGCTAAAGGTACCACTTAATGTGATGGGAGACAGTATCTAATGGATTGATACACAGGTTTTGACATGCTATTTGAGCATGTAGCTCGCTATAATTGGTCATGTCATTGTGCATTAAACTAACGATATATAGAGTAGTGCCCTGAGACGAGTGTCTTTAGCAAATCTGTCAGATATCACACCAAAATACCTCTGACAGCTATCTCAGGCAGTGGCAGCACATTGCAACACAGCAGCATGAAAACCTGCACCCACTAGCGAAGGCACATTTGGATATCAGACCCCCTTAAACTCACCTCTCTGTCTCTTTCTCTTGGTGTCTCTCTGTCTCCATCTCTTTCCCACTTGCTCTCTCACAAATCTTTGCACGTTATTATTAGCTTAACTCTTTTTTTTTGGTGCCATCTACAGAAATGATATTACAGTCGATTTCTTTAATGCTGTAGAAAGTAAAAGCAATATTTCCTCTCTGGCACAAATGGAAACAGGCCAACAACCTTTATATTGGCTGTCATAAATGCGTGTGACTCCTCCCATACATTAGAGACAAGGGTCAGAGGTCCAAGGTGAAGCTAACTTGGCTCTACCCATGACTCTTTTGCTGCTGTCAGAAGACATCATGTCACCTTTTCTATGGAGGCTGCGTGGATGGACAACACTTCTTACATTGTCTTCCATCTTGGCACGCAAGGATTTCGGGAGACTGGAAGCTTATTTGTAGCCAACGACATGGTTGTTTATCAAATGCAAGCCAGAGACACTTAGAGCAACATTTTATTTGTTGTTCCTTTTTAATAGCAGTTAACCTATTTTATCCTCTTAACCTGTTGATATTTTAAGACTTTCTCTGATTAACGTGAAGTATTAAAACACACAAGAGAGCTGGCTTCTATAAATCTTACTGAAATCACATAGTTGTGTGTGACACAGCTGCCTGTTTCAGTTTGCACAACTGTACAAGCACACTAAGACAGGAGCGATATATATCAACGTGCTCTAAAGACATCCACCACTATTTTGGCAGCCATTTTGTTTTCCTAAATACATAGCCTCTCCTCCTCTGCTGTCTGTCTGTCGGGGCTGTCAGCCACTCTTGTGTGATTGGTCTGATGGGCTTGATGCTCATCACTCTGTCAGGCTGGGTTCGCCTTTCATTAGTCTGGGCCCCTCCATCCGCCACACTCACACAAATCACATTGACATCCAAACTCCTCAGATCCACAGAGCAATTTAACTGATATTCATTAGAGGGATGACAAGAGCTGATGGGAGATCTGTGGAGTGGAGGAGTGGGGGGACTCATTCTCCTCCTATCCTATCCCTGTCCTGTCCGCCTCCTTTCTTCCCCCTTCACTGCTGACTTTGTTTTAGGAGCATTGAGGCGCATCGGCGTCTATAACTACCCAGCCCTCAAGGATAGCCAAGACAAAAGAACAATGGATAACACATCTAATCTCCTCTTTATTATCGCAGAAAAATACAATTGAGAGGAGTTTTGTGTCTTTCATGCTAAATAATTGGCTACAGCAAATCCACAGCATCTACATTGCTCTCCTCTAGCAGCCACTATAATGCTCATCCAAGCAGAAGTCCAATCATTTAGCCCTCTCCCTCCAGCCCCTCATTAACCCCCAAAGTGTCATCTATCTCATTAACGCCCCCAACCATCCTCACCCTGAGTCCATCACTAAGCCTAAAGCATTCATCAACACATACAGTGTTGAAAAAAAAAATTGATCATATCTGAGAGATAATTTTATATTTTATCAAGGACTCAGCAAGCTTGGAAAATTCACAAGATATTCAATAAGGCAGCTCAGCCTTTTTCATTTGCATTATCAATGGCTACTGGTCTGAATCCCATCTTTCAATTATCATCCTTTGTTAAGGGCTTTATTCTGCTTGTCAGATGTGAGTCATCACTGGGTTCTCCCACAACGTTAGACCAATGTATCCTAAACGTCGGAGGGCCGGGAGCAAGTCTGAGGCGGTAATGAGTTTGTGTGAGAAGACGGGGTCAGGACACAGTGTGTGTGTGTTAATTAATCTGTTCCCGGGTGGGAGGAACTGAAGCGAGATGATGAGATTTAAGAGAGTAAATGGGTGTGCTGCACTCGAGCTGTCCTCTGTTGAGTGAGCGAGCAGGGTTAGAGGCTGGGCAAATGGCCGTCACCATAGTAACCAGATAACTTCCCCAAGTCACTCAGTCAGTCAGTCATGACAAGCAAAGCCTGGGAACATCAAACAGAAAGAACACAGAGTCCCCGGGCATCTTCAAATAAGACAAAGGTAGATGGTAGACAATCTATGAGGTAAATTTGTGTGTGTGTGTGCGCGCCTTTATATGCATACTGAAAAACATAAAAAAAAACTCTCATTACATGGCACTGAGCCTGAATTGTGACTACTTTGATAGCATCAACACCTGCCAGTAATATTGTTAGATCCAAAAGCCTGCTTTGAGGGAATAGCACCTGTCTGTGCATTCTGCACCACTGTCAGCTTGTCTCAGCGCGCGTATATAGGATCCGCTTTATTTTTTCCAAGGGACAGTCTTGGAGTCCAGGTGTGTGCCAGATCTGCTGTCTGTGCCCAGGGCTCCTGATGGCATCCAAGCCCCCGTGGTAATCAGCCCACTCTGCCTGCTGTTGCAGCCCGCCTGCCTCCTCCTCCTCCAGTGGCTCGTTTCAGAAACATCTGGTGGTTTACATGCAGCACACACCACCTGCCAGACGCCTTGCAGGCAGTGGCACCACTCGCACCTCTCGAGTCCGCCCCACAACAACGCGACGACACAGAAATCACTAGGAATATCTTGACAAATTGTGGTTGTGAAGACAACTGCAGATGAAAATGCTGAGGGTTTATAAGTTGTGCTCAGTGTTTCTGCAGATGTAGCCTTGTGAGCAATCTGTCAGCTGATTTGTAAATGCTTAGTCATTACAATGTGGGACAACAATTGGGAGGGGTCAGTTTTTTTTTCCTAAGACGCATGATTTTCCAGGTGAAAAATTAGATAAAAGCTTGGAAATTACATTTCGGACAACACTGTGATGTGTCAGTTATCTCTCTTCATTAACAAACTGCTTTGGAATGTTGCTTGTTGAAATATTGCTTTTTAAATTAGAGATTCATACTGTACCTTGATCTAGAAATTTCTGTTATTGGTAAATATGAAAGAAAACAAATGTTTTATGCAGCAGTTAATTCAATTTAATCATAGAAGCACAAGGCATTAACATATTTATATTGTGTTTTTTTTTTATCAAATAACATTTATAAAACTATTGTGCAAAACAATGTCCTTTTAATATTCTTCAAAGGCTCTGCACCAGTGGATAGTCATAGTCCTCTTAAATTAGGAAATATAACAAGTATGCATAATTTAAACAGCAAGTTGTAAGCTTATACACTATATATACATTTTTACACAGACCTGGATTTTAAGTGCCCCTTACTCAATGACAAGGCAGCTTTTACAATCAGCAAGAAAATCAATAGGCTGTACAGAGAAAACTATAAAAACAAGCGATGAACTTTTGCCGTTCGGCAGATTCTTTTAAGGAGCGTTCCCAGGCATTTGGCTGTTTTAAGGTGTTAAAAAATGACCAGTTTGAAAGGGCATTTTAAAATCTGAACAGGATTGGACAGGACTGTACAAATGTAACAGTAAAACTTGAACATGCAGTCTACCAGCAAATCAAAACCAAACTCACAAAAATACAAAATAAATACAATAAAGTTAATACATTTCAAGTTATTAGCTGACCTTCGAGTCAAGAGATTCACCATGATCATGAAATAATCTGTCCTCTGTTTGTCTCACATTACTAAAGGTAAAATTACCAATATAGTGAGGGAGACAACAAAGCGAACAACAAATCGGGCTGAATATCTTTGACCTACAGTATATTTTGATGTGAAATAAATGTCTTTTGAAATACAGAGGAATCAGAAATGTTTATAGGCCGAATAGATTTAAACACCTTGTGCTGAAATTTTTAACAGTAGTTCATGGCATCTTTGTGCATTACCACACTTTCAAATATTCAGTATTTATTTTTGTTTTTGTTTTTAACAGCCATTATACATGTGTTTTCCAGTATGTCTACTGCTGAGAGTAATTTAGTGTTTCTCTAGTTCGCACACATATAGCAGATGGTCCTCTGGAGACTTCCCATGGCTCTTGCTGAGGTGAAGCTTGATGGCGTGCTTAGAGGCAAATTTACGGACACAGAGCTGGCAGCGGTACACCGAACCATTACTACTGCAGTCATCTTGTGATTGTGGAGAAAGGAAGGACTCCAGGGGCACTAGTTTCTCAGTGAGAGTGTGGGAGTCCCTGACAGTCTGTTTGGGGGACAGCTTGGCCAGGTCCCTGATTCTGAACCCTAGGTGAGCTTCCAGGTGGCATACATACGCTGCTGGGGTTCGGATCTGTGAGGCACAGTCACTACAGAAGAATGTAGGTTGACTGGAGTCCAGGTTCTTGAGGAACTTGGTTCTGCCAGTTCTCCTTAGCTGGTACTTGACGTTAGCCAGCCAGTGGCTGATGGTGGTCATGGAGAGGCCTGTAAAACGAGACACGTGCATTCTTTCCTGTGGGCTGAGGTCGTTAATGATGTACTTCCCCTCTGATGTCTGCCTCAGGCTCGAGGCAAACTGGGCCTGCAGAAGGAGGAGGTGCTGGGGGTTCCAGTTAGAGTGGCGACCTTTGCGTTTGTGGCCATGCAGGGACGCGTCGTCATCGTCATGAGTAGAGCCCACAATCTCGGCTTTATCTGTGACCCGGGACCGTGAGGGAGGCTTTGGGACATGGTGGGACTGTGTCAGATTCCTCAGCATGTCTGAGATATCCGACAATGCGTTTTCATGTAGAGGGCTGCTGGACGTGTAGGGAGAGACCACTGTTAGCTTTGCAGGGGTAACAAGGGAGGCGGGGGAGGTGGAGGAGGCTGTGGATGAAGGGGTTAGGGGGGTTGAGCCTACAGAGCCTCCTCTATCGCTTTTCCCTTTTGTGAGGTCCATAGGCTGGTCATCACTGGGCTGGCAAAAACGATTATCAACTACACTTTCCGTCTTTTTGGTCTGTGAGGGAGGGGCGGCCACGGCAGCCCTTTCAGCCATGCTCTGGCTGAGCCTGGAGAGCAGGCTCAGGGGATCTTGGTTTGGCAAGGAGGGCTTGGCTGCTTTCCCCAAATGAATGTTCATTACTGACTGAAGAGCACTTAGAGGGTTGACAAAGGGCTGCTCTGGAGGAGTATGGCCAGTGATAATGGCGGTACTGCATCTCAGTGTAGAGGCGAGCGGGGATTTGACTGCTGTCTCTCTCTTGGGTTCTGTTGCCGGGGATGCTCTGTCGCTATGGCTTCCTCTGTCACTGTTGGCTGGAGTGACTGCCCTCCATTCCTGAGGTGAGTCAGCCTCTCCTCCCTTATGCGATTCTCCAGCCTCACTACTACAGGGAGAGAGATGGTTCTCCATCTTAGGAGACAACTGCTTCACCCTCTGCTCTACTTTTGCTACTTTCTCAGTCACTTTTTTCACTAAATCCTCCATTGCCTGGAAGTTGTTGCTGGGGAAGGGTGAGGACTGACTAAGTGGTGGGGAAATGAGGGGCTGGTTCTTTGCAAGGGAGGACAATGCTCCATCCCCTCCGTTGAACAAGAACTTCAGTGGGGAATTCTTTTCCATGCTGCCCTGTTGGAGCTTGAGGGCACTGGGGAACTGGTAGGCTGCATGGATGCTAGGGTAGCCCCCCCAGCTTGGATTCCCACTCTGTGCCTTGTTGATGGCTGATGTCACAGTGTTTTCGAGTGATTTGAGAATATCCAAGCCCCCTTTAGGGCTCTCCTTCAGGTCCTCTTCAGTAAGATAGTTATACATTGAGATGTCATATTTCTCCTCCTTCTCAGCATCCTCCTCCTTCCCAACTGAAGCTGCAACTTGCTTCTCATTTCCAGCAGCCTCTTGCTTAGTGCACTCCTCCTCCAACTCCTCCTTTTTGATCTCTTTAAGAGGAGGGGAGGTAGCGGGAGGAGTCGTGGTAGTTTGAAGAGGTGGAGGAGAGAAGGTGGAGGGAGCGAGTGGGACAGACTGGACCCTCTGTTCAGTAGGTGTAGTAACCCTCCCAGGGTTGGGGGAGGTGGCCTCAGGGAGTGTTTTGATTCTCCTTCCCACAGAGCTGGTCACCCTCAGGAAGTGTCCTGTCACCATCATGTGGGTTCTCAGCTCTTGTAGTGTATTATGGGAACTCCCGCACTCCATACACTTCAGGATCTGGAATTTGTTGGATTCAAACTGCCAAGCATAGCTAGCGCCATTCTGGTGCCCGTAGCGATTATTGGGGGTGGTGTAGGGGCTGGAGGAAAGTTTCTGAGAGGGTTCACTCAGGTCTGCCTGTGGATGCTTAGCTTTGGGGGTTCCTTCTCTAGAACGTGGCGAGGCAGAGAGGTCCAACCCCACGATTCCCCTTTTCTTAGAAGACATGATTTTGGCTGCCACAGGGGCCATTGGCTCCTTCAGAGGCACTTTCTGGTAGTGTTTGGTCTTGATCATGTGGACACTGAGGTCCTGGAGTGATTCAAAGGAGTGGCCACAATACATGCACTTCAAAACTTTCTGGGCGTCCTCCTTCCCCTCCATCTCCAACAGGGACCTCTTGCGTGGTTTAGACCAGCGCTTTCCGCCACTGCCTGCCCTGTCCTGGTTGTCATCGCGGTAGTGGCCTGTATCATTCATGTGAACTGTGAGCTCCACCAGGGTGTCATAAGCAGCACTACAGCCCTTACAGCGGAATTTACTGGCCCCAGTGAAGATTGAGCCAAACAGCTTTGGGTTTTGCCTGTGGAGCTGGACTGTACTAAAGAGGCTGGGCTCAGACTGAGCAGGATGACGGCTCTGGGGAGGATGCTGTTGTAGTGTCTTTGCCACTGCAGACTGGTGCCAGTCATAGCTACCGCTGCTGCAGCTACTACTGCTACTAGTGCTATTGCTGCGAGCTGGTTTCTCTGTAGAAGCCAATGACTGCGCCTGTGGCGGTGTGGAATTAAAGTTCAGTGGTGACCATAAGGGGCTGGTCAGGAAACTGGAGTAAATAGACTTCATTTGTTCTAAGGTGTCCATGCCTATGGGGTGTGTTTTAGTGTCACCATTAAGAGGTGCTGTGACCAAGTTGCCCTCGGCTTTTCTGGAGGGGCTCTCAAAGTCTGAGAGACAGTCGCTGGTCTCACTCACATGTGACTCACTGTCCATCTCTTGTCCTGAGAGCTCTGCGGCCCCAGCTGATTCTTGGTCACATGCCTGCTCCTTGGCAGGCCCCAAGCTTTGCTCCACAAACTCTTTCATGGGAAGGTCATCCTGAGGGGCTGAGGGCAGGTCGCCTGCTTCCGCCTCCTCATCCTGCACAGTATGCTCTGTCAGCTCCTCGGCAGAATAGGCTGCAAGGAGAATGGAGACAAAGAGAGAAAGAAAGAGATGAGTTAAATTGCAGGGAGTGAACACGCTATGTTAGAATAACTGGAGAAAAAGTTTCCCTGCTATGTGTGCCCGAGGACTCCCAGGGATAAATGAGCCATCTGTGTGGGAGCCTTTAAAGCTGAGCTGAGAAATTACAGTCATCCCATTTCACCTCATCAACCGTTGAGGTGTTATTTTCCTCTAGGCGAGCCTGTATTTATATACTACCCCAGCCACACGGAACTTATGCCTCCCCTCTTTTCACTCCTTCTATTGGAGGAAAACAAAAAAGAAATATCTTGGCAAAAACATAATGCGCCATTTTATTTATCTCAGGGCGCAACAGCTTGAAATGAAAACTAAATCTGAAATTAATGAAGCCCAATCTCACTGTGGCATTCTCCTCTGGGGTAATAAATGAGTTGGATCAACCTCCATCTGTCAGTTAATATGTCTGACGCCTCTTCATCTGCCTCTTCTCTGATTACACACACATATGTACAGACACACACACACACACACACAGACACACACACACACACACACGCGTCCGCACCCAGACAAAGAGCATATCTTGAAGAATTTCAAGAAAGGGATGTCAGAATTTTGGTGATGAATTTTTGACATGTTGAATAGACATCCCACAGAGTCATAAGGACTGAAGTGAGTTCATTAGTTTCTTAATATGTGGAAGATAGTGAATGCTCTGGGTTCAAGCTGCATTCTTAAAAGAAAATCTCAAAAGTCTAAACAGGTGTTAAATGGCATGCAGAAATAATACACACCGAGACATTTCACTCGAGGTGAGAGTGAGGAGTGTCAACATGATGGCGATGCATAAGCGATCTGTCACTTTGAATGCTGGCACCCACTACTTCCATGGAGAGAGATGATAACTGTGTGTGCGTGTGTTTGTGTATATGTGAACTGCTGGGCCCCACACACACACACACACACACAAATACATACAAACTCCTGTGGCGGCGAGCCTACCCACCCAACGCCAACTCACCCACCACTCACTCCCTTCTTCTGCAGTGTCACCATGCCCCCCCTTCCTCATTTCCTGTCTACCTCACTCACGAAACCGCTCAACTTAAGGAAAAACAAATAATCTCTGAAAATAGTGGATGGCCTGTGGACAGGTCTGAGGCCATTTGGACAATACTGTAAACTCAGACAAATGCCACAGAAAAAAAGCTGCTAGTATAGGCTTTAATAGTTTGGGCACTCACACAGTCGAGCTTGTGCATGTGGGCACAAACAGGCACACACACATACGCACACTCACACATCCTTCATTCCCCCCACTGCCCCACGCACACACGTCCAGTCTAAACAAAAATGTCATAGCTGAAATAACTCTCATTTCCAGTGCTAACAGCCAATCTCTAGGCAGCCATGCGGCTGGCGCTGGTCTGATTTGGGCCCTGGGGGCACAGTCAGCAGGCAGCCCCACTGAGAGGCCAGCCTAATGGAGACCTGGCAGGTGCGGCCCACTCTCCGTCCTCCCGGAGATTTGGTTTGTCACTGGGTATCCATTACCTGCCATTCTCCGCTGATAGGCCCCGACAGCCCTGATCAAAAGATGTCGTCGGGCCCCAGTCCGCTTGGCAGTCAGTGGCATGTCGTTTGTAAAAAGGGCCAAGCAGGGTGTAAATAAAATGACATGATCACTTCCCCGGCCCCTCATGTTCTGGACACAATTATGATAATGTGGATGTGGGGGGGGAGGGAGGGGTGTGGGAGGATGGAGAAGGGGGCGAGGAGGTAAATCGCTCTCGCTCAGGCAAACACGCAAGGGAGATATCTCCCTGCTACCACAGCTCAAGCGACTGCCCACACCCTCTTTCCATTCGCTTTACTCTCTCTTCCGCTTCTCCTCTGGAAGGTATTCTTGTCAGATTCTCATTTGAAAGACGAAATCCAGCCAGGATGAGGTAGTTAATATGTTTGTGTCCTGACTAGCTGGTCACAGATGTCAGCTTGCATCAGGCGAGCCTGGCACACCGCTTGACCAAGTTGTCAGGTCACCTTCCTCAACAGCAAAATATTCCGCACCAATATTTCTTCACATTGTCTGGCTATTTCATCAAACTATTGCTGTATCCAAATTCATGTCATGTTATCATATTCGAAAGCCTTCCCAGGGCTCTCTCTGTGCCTTAACTCAGTAGTAAATGTTTTACATTTCATACTAATAGAGCTGCGGCCCTATAGATTATTGTTCATTTGTCATTAAGCCTAGATAGCACAGAGAGGGGGAGAGAAGTCCAAAAGGACCAGCTATAAAACCTACAGAGTCTAGCCGTGCTCCCAGGCAATTTAAAATGCAAAACAAAAACCATTATGTCTGAGCACTATCTGTTAATTTAATCCCCAATGACTGATAATCCATCACACGGGGCGACAACCACATCCAATTATTCTCCCTGGCTTGACTGACAACAGAGGTGATTTATCAAGCTAATAAAAGGTGATGGGAGTATAGAGGCTCCCTTAGATTAAAAAAAAAAGAACAGGATTATGAATACAACAATACTCTTGGATGCAGTCTTAACTAATATGTGAGCATATGGTGTAGGGCCAATGTATTAGTTTTCCTAATGTGTGTGTATGTGACAGAGAAAGAGAAAGAGTGTGTGTGTGTGTGCTCTTGTAATGATAAAGTGAGCTGATGCCATGTGGGGGAAAGACAAGAATCATTAGGTTCCATGAATGATTCGGGGGGGTAGGAAGGGTAGGAGGTGTACTTTCACGCAATCAACATCTCAGTCAATATAAGCCTCACATGCAGAAACACACATTTCACCTTAAAGCTAGTCAGTCAGTTATGACACTCGTACACGCACGTAGATGCAAGCGATGAGGAAAGACAGTGACCAGTGACATCTTGGCATGCAGGAGGCATTCCTGTGGAGTATCATTTTCATAAACATAAGGGCTGCAGACGAGGAGGGAAAGATCATCTGATAGAAATACTGCAGTGCTGCTCTGACGATAGGGAACAACAGACAGGGCAGGGACAGGGGGTGATTAAGCAGGAAGGTGCTGTGGCTGCCTCTAAAGCAGAGCCTCTCAGTGTCTCTCTCTGTCTTCTTCCCTCTGTCCCATGGGTTATTTCTCCTCAAGTGCTGCTGAAAGCACTGTCTGTTTTTGATGCTGTATTTTAAATAGGCCTCGTATGCACGAGTAATAATATGGAGACCTAAAAAAGAAAATCAATCATGTGTTTCTCAAGTAGAAATCTTTGCACTCCTTTTTTGCGAGATTATCACAGCTCGAATCACTGATTACATTTTTTTGTGAATGTGAATTTGTGATCCAATACCTCTTCATCAAGCTTCTACTAAGCCCTGTACCTTTTCTTAAATCTGTCCTTTGATGACCAAAGTGCATGTTCCTGGTCTGGCCTCCACAGCTGGGAAAACAGTCTGGGAGCGAGATCACACCCAAAAGCAGCGGGGGTAAACAGGATGCGTCATTAAAAACTCTACCTGTGTCTGACCCTCATGCTCAAATGACTGCTTGGTATGAAACAGAAAATAAAAGGACAACCTTGCCAGAGGCGCCGTGGTATAAAAAAAAGCTGAGTCCTTTGTGCGGTCATCACGAGTACAATATTTCATCCGTGCTTTTTTTACGCTAAAAAAAAGGTGCTGCACAGACAGCAGATGTCAGTATATTATGGTAAAAGGTACATTACCTCTGGGGGGGGGAACTAATGCAATTGCAAAGGTTATGTTTATATAGGTTTCATAGCTTGATTACCTCTTTATTTATAACGTTATCACTGTATGCATAGAGAATTGCACTATGCACAAAGACGCAACTGGGATCCAGGAGGGGAGAGGAAATTGTCTACATGGGTGGTCTCTTATAGCTTACTGTAAAGATCACAAAAACGATTGATGGCGTTTGTTCAAAGACAACAAAAAAGTCAAGCAACAGAAAAAAAGAAGGCACAGAGATTGCTGTCTATTGTTACTGGTTTAATAAATTCTACAAGGATGCTTGATCATGGGCTTTTGTCCCATAGACATTGAGCTGCATTTCTTGTTTTCTCTATCATTATTATTATTATCCAGTAGAAGAACAGAGGAAAGGTCATGTCGGATGAGATATTTGAAGTCAGTTGGTGATCGGACAGGAGGGCTCCGAGAGGAGAGAGTTAAACTGTGTCACAACATGACGAGTGTTTCTTGACATGTGTACAGTATTTTAACTGGACCTTGACGCCCTTAAACCAACACGGCCCCTCAGCAGGGGGCTCTCACTGACAGGAAACAGCTCCAGAACACTAAAGGACAGGAAGTCACCTCAGTCTCAATCAAATAAACCACAAACCACCGACTTCCACTCCCTTTCTCAAGTTTCCCAGCAGCCTAAAACTCTTTAAATAGATTAGAATAATTCAGTCCAAAACAGCCCCATTCTGTCAAAATAGCAGCAGATCAGTAACATACCTAAAATGCCTTTCTGTTGTACACATTTGTCAAAGTAACACACTCATCAAACTTAGTTCTCTCCCTCCCTTCCCTTTGATCCTTACAGGCTGCCTGAAAGTCCCACGAGAAAATATGTAACAGGTGATCTGTGGCCATTTGAAAAAATTAACAAGTCCTGACATAATTCGCTTTTTCCAGATATGACCAGAGAAGGCTATACTATGCTACTCATTTTCTAGGTTTTTAATACACAACTCTACATATATAATACAACGCTACTACACCATGCTTATACGGGGTATCATGTTACACACGATCATGGATGTCTTTGTCAGCTTTTATTTGTGTGTGTTCTCTACCCCCTGATGGCATTGTGAATACATTGTGTCCGCCGATTGTAGTGCAGGATGTGTGATATGGGAGATGGGAAAAACAGAGAAATCATTCTGGCCCCAGGCAAAGCTTAGGGCTGAACCTTGTCAATGAACATAGTAAGAGAGAAAGAGAGAGAGAGACAGACAGACAGAATAGATTCAACCCTCGGCTGATTGTTTTATGAGTGGACCTCAAAGCTACCAGCTGCACATACAGACCTTCAAGACCTGAAAATTGGTCTCGTTTATCTGACGTGAGATGAGCCACAAACACATGAAGCCCTCCTGTTACTAACTCTAACGCAGAAGAGGACGAGGTGACCAAACTCATAGTTCCGGTCCATGTTCCAGTTGATGCAGCCACAATAAGCGATAAACAAAACGGAAACAAACAAAAAAAACCCCCAACACAAACAGCTTCCACAGGTGCAGAACCAAGGGCAGCAATAAGGATCGAGATGCTGC
Source organism: Maccullochella peelii (assembly GCA_002120245.1). NCBI lineage: Eukaryota > Metazoa > Chordata > Actinopteri > Centrarchiformes > Percichthyidae > Maccullochella > Maccullochella peelii. The sequence goes on along the minus strand of LKNJ01000386.1, from coordinate 165,726 downwards.
GGGAAGGCAGTGTTCCAGTCCGACATGCACATCGAGCCTGTTTCGTCTGATGATATGTAGTCAGCCAAACTTCAAACTACATCCCTGCCTCGTTCTTTCCCCCACCTTTCTCTAGGCCGTACTCAAGCAAAACTCCATGAAGCAGAACTGCTGTTTATTTCCCCATTCCTCAAACTATTTAGGTCTCATATAAAAATGTTGTTGAAAGTTCACCAGGCTGTGTGAATGGGGATAGGCAGTAAGGGCTGAGTTGCTGGGGTTTAAACTAATACTGACGCTAAGCTAAGGATACTCTAAAACTATGTCCAAACCTAGTTTTACTGTAGGTCTGATTTTTTTTTACACTTTGGCCCTTAATTTCACATTCCTGTCTGTGACATTTTACTCTTCAGCTTTTTTGTAGAGAATTATCCAAAACACATCGTTACACCACACTACAAAAAGGCCTTACACACACTAGTTTCACTAGATTAGACAGGATTTAAAGAAGTCATTTTTAACCTAATAATCTAAACTAAACTATTTGAAAGTGTAACTTAATTAAGTTAATTAAGTGCCTGTTATAGTTGTCAACTGCACTGAAAAACTGCATGTGCTCAAACTACAGGAAGTACAGTGAGTCAAAGTCACACAGTAGTTTACAATGATCAGTTTAGTTAATGGAAGGTTCATATTTCTTTTTACCTCCGACAGTGTTTTCATAAACTGGATTAAACTGAATCTGTTTAAAACCTGTCTGATCTGATTTTTCCTTTGTCCCATGCATTTCCTTGTAAAACTGTTATCATGCCTGTGTTAAGGCAGGGTGACTTTTTGATGTTGTTTATTTATTGCCTCTCAAAAAATAGGTAAGTAAAATGTTATCATGATGAATAGGAAAGATGGCTGAAAGCATTAAGATAGGAGCTAAAAAACACAATTTTCCTTTAAGGTTTGTGCTACAACCTGCATCACTGTAGGTCTGAAATTAAAGCTGGTTTAAACAAGGGTTAGTGTAGTTCGACAATTCAGGACAGGTCTAAAATCAGGCTTACTGTGAGTCTAAAGTAACACTAACACTACGTCAGGAGCTCAAACTGGGGCTACAGCTGAGAATACAGCATGATTTCACATCTGAAACTAGGATTAAGTTTGTGGCTTGTAGCTGGGACTAAAACTGAGACTGTGTTTAAAGTTGAATCTTTGGGTAATGGTGGTGATGGGCGGGGGGTGAAGAGAATAAACCCAGGGCTTGGGAGTGGGGTGACCAAACCCCAATGCACAGCTGCTGCCATGATCGCCTAGCAACGAGGAGGTGATGGATGCAGCCTGAAGATGGATGGCCACCATAAATCACAGTAGTGAGGAGGAGGTAGGAGACAGAGAGAGGGAACAAGAAGAGGACAAAAAACAAAATTGTTTGTTTGTTTTTTCTCGCTTTTCCATAGAAGCAGCAGAGCTGGTCTTGCCTTGACCTCTCACTGTACTTTTATTCATGACTGTTGAGGAAAGAAGCTTGGGCTGGGGACTCATCTGGGCAAAGCTAAATGGAAACTTCTGGGTAATCATTACAGTCAGTTAGATTGGATCCAATGGATCACTTTATAATGTATAATTGCAATAAACTCATTGAGGCGTCTACGTGCCCTTCAGTGTCAAGAGTTTTTCATGACTCCACTAACTTTTTAAAGATGATAATAATGATAGAAGATACCTTTCATAAAGCAACCCTCCAGGCAAGGCAATCTGGGTAGTGTAGTTGCGGGATAAACATCCCTGGGCTATCTGATTATGGCCTACTGCTGCGGCGCTGGTGTCTAGTAACACTCAGAGAGAGCGCTCAGCCATCCATCAAACAGTGAGTGTCTGTCTAAGGCTTTCCACCCTGCTTCTTCTCGTCCTGGCTCTCCAGTTACAGCCATACACGGCCGGCCTAAATAATATTCTTCATGATAAATGGCACCATAAGCCTGGTATCCATCATTAATCTGATTTTTAAAGAAGCATCCATCTCGGAGAGAGCCTGTTAGGGCCACGGGAGAGCAGAGCAGCTCGGGTTCATTTAAAGGCCAGGCTGCTGCATGAGTGATACCTGTCAGCCCTGTTCATCAGAGAGCAGCACACACACACACACACACACTCATACGGCATTAAACATTGACGCCATATGGCCACACATGCGTGCGCACACACACCTCTACAGTGCTCCTATGCGTGCACCAACACACTTGTCGGACTTGTATACTAACAAAGTATATTTCTCCCCTTCATTCAGACATCTAGAGACGTGTCATGGAAGAACATTCTGTCACTCATCAAAGCACAACTCAGTGTAACTCAATCTCCTCCCTGTCATCTCGAAAAAATCTCCCCTCCCAAACACTTCTCCTCAAGGGTTTCAGGAAAACTCACTCTTCCCTGGAAAAGCTCTCACACACACACACACACACACACACACACAGATACACACAAACGACAGTCTCTTTTCCTAGCTCTCCATTCCTCTGTCTCTCTCCACTGACTCTGCACCTCATTCTCCATTCCTCTCCTTCTCTTTGTTTCTCTCAGTCCACTCTCTGTCTTGTTTTCCCCTCTTACACTCTCTCTTTCTCTTCCTCTCTGCCCCTATCCACCTCCCTTCTCTGTGTGTCTGGTAAAGCCTGTTTGATAAATGACACACGTCACCGTGTCAGAAGCGAAGGGTGGGTCAGTGATAAATGACTCTGTTGAAAAGGAAATCGGCTCTCTGGCATGGCCGGGCTATTCTCCTCCTGGATTGGGTTTCAGGACCCCTGAAGACCGGAGCAGCTCAGTTTCCCCGAAAAGAGAACACATCCAACCGGGCTCTGACGCTCGCTACCTCAGGGAGGGGTGGGAGACAGAGAGAGGGTGGGTGGGAGGTGGGGTTGGAGGGATCCAGCCTGTCCCAATTGTCGCCACAGTGCAGCTGCATCTATCACAACAGCGGTGGGACTATTTTTACAAAGCCTCCGACTCAGTGCCCAGACAGCAGTCCTGGCTGAAAACCTCGGCTGAAAGCACACTGAAAGCTGAAAGGGAAACGGTTTTCTATTTGTGACACTACTACAGCACTTACACTCCTCTTTCTCTCCCGGAGCCCAACCCTATGGCTTGACATCTGCCAAGTGTGTGTTAAAAAGGAGAGAAGGCCCATTTCACCGCCCCCACTCTTCTCCTCCTCCTCATCGTCCCCACCACCACCAGCGCCTCCTCCTCTTCCTCCCCCTCTGCCCTCTTTCTCTCTTCTCTTACACTCTCTCTTTCACTCACTTGCTGGCAGGGTGGCACTGTTATCATTACACAGGCAGGATTTATGGAGTCAGGGCCTATGGCAAAAACAAAAAGGCATCTGTCAATACCTGTGGGAAACACTGTCAGCCTTCCTCCTCCTCCCACTGGTTCTCACAGCCTCATTAGGTATGCACTTATCAGACACATAGATCACAGACGTGACTCAACCTCACCGGAATCCAGCCACAGGACTTTCATTAGCAACGGGGCCTGCAAGGCCAAAACATTTGCAGCACTCGCACCTGCAAACAACGCCGGTGGAGGCGTATTGTTGTTAAAGCTCGCTAACGCTGTCAGTCCGTATGTCGGTCGAACAATTAAGTCCCAACTTGCGCTCCCCCGCTGCCATCATAAGGGCATGCTTTCCACACATAAACAACAGGAAGGAAGACAGATATAAAAACAGCTTACTTCATTTCACTTGCTGCTTTTACAACCCAGTCACAACATGTGCGCATGTGTCTGCAATATGTGCCTGTATCTTTACTAGCGTCGACACTGCGTGTTTGTGTACTATGCCTTGTGTTTCTAAGGTGGAATACACACCCATATGCTCTGTTGTGCAAAGACAGAGAAGGGAAGAGAGGAAGAAACTGAGCAATGTAGAAGGCCTACAGAGTCCAGAGGATTATGGCCTGACCCCAGCAGGTGGCCTACAGTTACAATTCCTTTCATCACTATCACAAGCCAAACCACACACACACACACACACACACACACACACGACCAGAGCACAGGTTATGACAGAGAAAAGGGGAGGGCGGCTTTCTATACGGTGGCCTGACAGTGCACTGACACATGCATCACTCTGGATACTGTAAACACAATGACACCATTCTNCCATATGCTCTGTTGTGCAAAGACAGAGAAGGGAAGAGAGGAAGAAACTGAGCAATGTAGAAGGCCTACAGAGTCCAGAGGATTATGGCCTGACCCCAGCAGGTGGCCTACAGTTACAATTCCTTTCATCACTATCACAAGCCAAACCACACACACACACACACACACACACACACACGACCAGAGCACAGGTTATGACAGAGAAAAGGGGAGGGCGGCTTTCTATACGGTGGCCTGACAGTGCACTGACACATGCATCACTCTGGATACTGTAAACACAATGACACCATTCTGCAGACATACTGTACATGTTAGACATTCCAGTGAAATAGCTGCATATTTGCCCACACACTGTTAAGCTGATGTCAACTTCCTGTTAAGTCGGTGAAGTATTTTAACTTTCCGTAGCCATTTCAACAGCTTCAGGCCACAGGGCTTGCGGCGAAGCTAATCGCCAGCCACAAAGGAAGGAGGTCTGTATTTCCACAGCTGGTACAGTCTCTTTCTCGTGTTTGCTCGGCTGTTTACGTGGCCAGCTGCCCTCGGTTGTTAAGAGCACTCAGACCTGACCCAGGTAGGCAGGCCCATTTGTCACCTGCAGCGGAAAATTGAGTTACAGCACAACCAAAGGCGAGCGGCTCTGTGTAATATCAAGTTGATTACATCAAAGTGGTGGCAAACCTCATTGGGCTGGGCACCCCGAGCTTGTCATCTCCAATCACAGGGCCTGTCAGGACTCCATCAGCCTCACGGCTAATTGGACCAACGCTAATGAAGCAGGCAAAACAAGTTTTATACTGTGGAGAGAGAACCCCTCTCAGACAGAGGAAGGAAAGAAAGAGAGGGAGAAGCTGAGAGAGTGTGTGGTGGAGAGACAATGAGAGAGCAAAGCAGGGTGTGTGTGTGTGTGTGTGTGTATGTGGAGCGATGGGCGAGGGGTGGGGGTGGGGGTGGGGGGGTAGGTTTTTCATGCAAGTCTCAAGGTTGCAGTGGGCTGACTCTCCCCCTAAGTCCCTAATCAAGGCCCATCATCTGTCATCCTTTTCTTTGCTCTCTCTATCACCATGCTCTGTGCTGCAATCAATTCATCATCACCCTTTGTGTGCCACTGAACAGTTGACAACTTTATAACTTGCAGCTGCACGGGCTGACTGACAGGGGTGGAAGGGGAGCATGAAAAAATGAAGAAATGAATAGATGAATGAATGAACAAAGAAGCGTGGTTTCAGGGAGAAAAAGTTGTTTTCTAAAAACACAAAACGATCTGTATTACAGCCTTTATTCCCTTTCGTCAACAGAGAAACAGCAGTGTAGCAGGGAGGAGAGAGTAGAGAGGAGAGGAGGAGATGAGGGAAAGAAAAAAAAAAACATCCTTCTCACTGATCTGAAATCAGAAAGCTTTCAGTCATTCTTTATGTGCTCCCCGCGGCCACTCTGAGCCAGTGAGCATGTACATTAGGCTGGGGCATTTTGATGAAATAAAAGCCCAGGCCAGCTTATGGCTAAACAGAATGGGAGCACTCACTCAGCCTGTCTCTGATTGACCATTAAAGCCATTGATGAATGGGCCTGTCAGGGGAGAGACAATTAAATCAAACATGAAACAAAGCCGTTGTGACGGCCCGGTCTGACAGAGCAAACCCATTCCTCCCCTCCATTACATAGCACACGGCTCCTTTTACAACCTCTAACCCACTCCTCCCGCCTCCTCTACCCACTGTGTGTGTGTGTGTGTGTGTGTGTGTGTGTTCAAAGTGAGCAAGTGAGCGTGTGCACATGGGAGTGTGATGTTCTCTGCTGGAAGTGTGTGTGCGTGTGTCTGTTTGTGTGTGTGATGTCTCACAGTGAAACCACTTTGTCCCCCCCCCCCCNCACTTTTTCGTGAGTCAGTTGACCATCAGAGAGAGAGAGAGAGAGAGAGAGAGAGAGAGAGAGAAAAGTACACAGGGTCTTTCAAAGTGGTTTAAACGTGACGTCAGGGGCCTGCAGCACATGGTGGGAAGTGATTTTCTGATGCAAATCGGGAAGGATCAGATCAAAGCCGCATGACAGCCAATCAATCAACCGTCAAATCGGACATGGCAACTGTCGATTATGGCTCCTTCCAGCCCACGAAACCCCATTGTCTGCTCTCAAATAGTTTATCTTATCCCAATAAAAGAAAAAAGCTCAGAGGTAGGGCTTTTCCCCCGCTTGTGCAAAGAAGTTATGCGCTCGGATCAAATGCGCACAAAGCCTTAATGTCCCCCTTATGGCACGCCTCGGGCACTCACCATCAGGAAAACACTACTTATTTCCAGAGGGCTTGCTCTTACAGATTACATTTTTAGATGGCAGTTAGGATCGGTAAACTATCAGGGACTCACGTTGGGAAACAATAGGAAGCGAAAGTTTACAGCAGTCAACTCATCCGATTGGGACTACGGTAGCCGCACAGCGTGGCGAGCGAAACCGCAGAATCACAGCTCGTTGTATACAAACTGCACATCCGTTTAAAAAAAAAAAACACAGGAACAGATTATGAGGTTTCACAAGAGTAGCCAAGTGTGACAAAACGCAGCAAAAGAAAATCCCACAAAGTGGAAACGGAAATGCAGTGACTGTAAAGTGAGCTTTACAAAACAAAGGTAACATCCGCAGTTTTCTGACAGTAAACCTTATTTTTACGCACATTATAGTTGGATACACGTACCTGCTGCGCGCTTGGGCGCTTCTTGTTTCCTCCGCGGCATTTTTTATTTGTGGGGATTTCCGTGAAACTCTCCTTCTCTTTTTTATTTAATATGCCCCCTCGCCGTATCCGGGAAGATCCACCTCTACTCAGAAAAGATTCACGCCTTCGTGTAGTAGACTGCACAACATCGGGGAGTCCGATGGCAGGAAAAACTAAAAATCATCGTTACGGAATAGCAGCCTGCGGGAAAAGTCAGCGGGGGAAAAAAAAGAAGAAATGAACGAGGCGGGGGGAGAATCGGAGGTGTTTTTGGTGTGATCGCGTTGAGAATGTCAGCGGTGATAGCCAGCGTCCACCTCGGCTGCCTGGTCTGGCAACAGGCAAAGTTGAGGGATAAGAGAGATGATCGCGTCACTCACAGCAGGAGAATGGGCAAACCCACCGCTCCGTTAACTCTTTGAGTCTCAGAGAAGGGGCGGACACCACGCACGAGTGTCCTCCTACCGCTGCTTTTCATAGGAACCACGGCTCTCGAGCTATTAGTTGATTATTACACACAGCAAGCTGATAATTACCAGCCACAAAACCACAACAATCTGAGTCATATTCCAATAATGTCACCAGATATGTGTCAGCTGGAATTTAACCTTTATCCCGTTTTATTTTTCATCGGTCACTAATATTTCTATAGAAATATGACTTTGCTGTATTTATTAAATTATCATTGGCCTCTTAAAGTTCTTTTAAGTGATTTTAATTGTCATTCTTGTGACAAAACACATTTGTTACAGGCTTTGTCTTAATATGCAAAACACTCAGCCACTAATAACATTTATTAAATCTCAAAGCTTTTGTTCCAGTTCATGATAGTAATTAGATTTGACTTGTTTTGTGTAATGAAAACCCCTAAAACGTCAATATAGGACAGTATTTATTATAGGATTTTTTTTTATTTTTTTTTTACATAGTATGATGTTACAAATGTAGAACGTTTCTGATAATCAAAAGCACTTTATATTTGATTTTTTACATTAGATTAGATTCCTACTTTGTTGTCATTGCACATAGTAACTGCAGTTTCGCATCTAACCAGACAATGCAAACAGTAGCAACTCTGCATATAGATATATTTAAAGATAAACAAAATTACAGAATGAACAATAAACCACTGAGGTTTGATGTATACAAAATAAACAAAACAATATACAAAATGTGCAGTAAGAAGGTATGATATGTCAGTTATGTAACTATTACAGAGTGGACAGGAACCAATGAACAGTACAGTAGAATGAGTCTGGTTATGTTATATACATTACACACGCAGGTTTGTAATATGTACAGTGCAAAAAAAAGACAAAATGTACAGAGTTAAATACAATTAGTTGTAGATAACAGGAAGTGCTAATACAGGAGGCAATGAGCCCTAGTGGAATGGCCTTTATATATGTTGCTTAAGTCATTTTTGTAATTGTATTTATTGGAAAATAATCACATATCGTATAACTGGTGCAAAAAAAATTATTTAGCAGCCCCCTCATCACTGCCCCAAAATGCAAACATGCCGGAGGCCTTCTCCTCGCTAATTTAATGTGAGCAGTTAAATGTTAGCTTTCATCACAGTAAAAGCATCAGTTCTTCAATATATCCACATTAGGCAGAGATCAAAGCCAGTTCAGGAAAGGAGCGTTAAGTCTTAGTGCCAAGGTAATGAGTTTTTTTTCACCACTTGTCTCGCTTTTTTCTCGAGCCAGCAGTATCTCTGCAGAGTGTGATGGTCCCGAGTCCCCCCCCCCCGTGCATCTGATGTGTGCTGACCCCTGCCAGCAAAAACATACATACAAATACCCAAACATGCTGCGTGGGGTGGGGGCTCAATGCTGCACGCATATTAGACACACACACTCATGCAGTAGAGAGTGCTCACAGTCAAGGATCTGCCAACTCTCTCAGATACAAATCTCAAATATTATGCACACACAAATGGCAACATACGCACACCCTCTTTCTCTTCCTGTCTCTCACACACATTCTTGTGCACACACAAGCATCCTCACTCAGAGAATAAGAATTAAAGGCTTCTCTGATCAAGACTCGCCCCTGCCTCGCTGTCTCTAAGAGCACAGAGGCTGGGTCCATGTCAGTTTAACAACATGAAATTACAACCCAAATGGGATGTCAGGGGTTAGCAGTGTCTCTAAGAGAGCTATGTGAATATATTTCCTCCTATGGGCTTGCCCCCATCATGACCTCCCCCAGGAACAAGAAGTAACGCAGTGATTGGCGTTTTTACAGCCAAATTAAACCGTCCTGCAGGCTTCTGAAGGCAGGAGGAGAAAGCAGCCGCTCCAAAATTAGTGAGCCATCATCGTGACAGAAAGTAGCGGGGACATGGTGTCATCCAGCTACTGTATCGATTAACCCATAAATAGTATATGGCCTCTACACTGTGGCTCTCCCAGGCTTACACTGTAAATGGAAGTTATCTCAGCTGTGCATCTGTCTTGCTTTGCTCTGTGCATTAAAATCCTGATATCTACAGACTGCAACCTGGTTCAGTGTTTAGCACATCATGAAAAAAATGACATTATGCATATAATTACTGAAATGCATGCAATGCTTTTAGTGCTTTAATATTGTTATACTGATGAAAGTGTGAAACAGAACGTGCTTTTAATCAAAGAAAAAATGAAAGCATACAATTCTTACAGAGTGGGTTACCCCATTGTTTTGGGAAATGCAGTTTGATACAGGAAGTGTTCATATTTTTTTTTAAGAATTCCGATTTTTTTTCTTTAAAGGACTATGTGTGATTCTCTCTTATGACAGGTAGCCCTGCTGCATTATTCCCCTCTTCTTGTTCTTGACGCCAAGATTATCATAAAAGAGGAACGTCTGTCAAGCCTGCATTGATTTGCACACAAGTTCGCCCGATCAATCTCAGAGTTGCGATTAAAAAGCACGAGCTGCTTCTATTTTTCTATTGAAATCTTTTGGCAAAAAAAGGGAGAGGCCTTTCAATTTCATAGCCTCCAGAACACTCAAGTATTCATTGCGCTCTACTTTTTGCTTTCAACCTCTCTGCGGGAGGCAGGACTCATGACATCTATGTATGCTGCTCCTATTCAGATGCTATTCAGCCTTCAGATGTGTGCTGCAAGCGATCCCTCAATACCATCAGATCATCAGATTATTGGCATCATGCACCCGGTTATGGGCCTGTCCAGAAAGGCAGCGCAGTGCAGTGTTGGAGCGCAAACTGACAGTTCTGCTCTCATGAGGAGTTGCATTCAGGACCGCTTTGTCCAAACTAAGGACCAATCTTCTATAATGTGGCGAAGTTTGGCTGCTATTCTTGAAAAATGCTTCTGAATAAAGCTTAAAAGGCAGCAAAATGACACTGAATAGGGTTTCCATTCATTTCCTGCAAACAGATATAAACGTTTGTCTGTGTGCATGCTTTGTTGGCTTATCTGTGTATTCATGTGGGTATGTTCATGTGTGGGTGTGTAATGCATGGCCCTGTAGAGAAGAGTGATTGCTTTATTCCTGCCTTGTAGGTGCTATGGGGGCCAGAGCCGTGTCTTTGGGCAGCTGTATGGATGGCTTGAGGAGGTCTCCATCATTCATAAAGCGCACTCCTACATGTAGAATTGATCTTGCAAAGAAACAGGGTGGCAATAGCAGTTCATCAGTCTTCTCCGACCACAAATCACTCGGAGGTGTCCCCCCGGGGGAGAGGTGACACCATTGTCAGTGCAGCGGTCCCCTCGGACAACAGAAGGGGCAGGGCAGGAACCCTTGCTCATATGGTGGCTCCAAAGTGTCCGGTGAAATGTGGACAGCATTCGTGTAAATATGCTGCATCCATAGTAGAGCTCAAAGAATATCTGCACTATAAATAATATGAACAAAAGACTATTACAAGTACTTTGGCTGACAATGCAGCTAAATCAAGCCATAAAAATAAATAACTGTCTGACTCTTTTTCTATTATCTGTTTGAATACACATTTTTTAAATTTATTGTCACTGTTTAAAGTATATAGAATAGATATATCAGAAGCGACATATGATTCGAAAGGGGAAGGAGGCACAATTGCTATATTAACTCTCATTTTTCAAGAATGGGATTAATTTTGAAAATGCACCTACACGCCAGGCGCTGAAGTCAAACAGGTTTTATAAAGGATGCATAATTAAAGCTACCTTTACTCATAGTGTTTAATATATGCATTTCTGCCTATTAATAACCCAGGTCATTAATTTGTATAAATCAGCTATGTATGGCATCGAGTAATTTCCACTCCTGTAAAGAGAATTGGTGAGATGGAGCTCTTGCCTTTGGCCTTGGGTTGCACATTACACTAATCTTACATTAGGGCACATGCTTCTCCTGTTCCTCCTCCTCCTCCTGCTGCTCCTCCTCATACCGTTTGGACTTTGTCATTGATCTTCATTCTAAAATAATCTCTTATCATTTCTCATTGTAAGCCTGCAGAGAAACCTTTTCCAGATCCCAATTCATTAGCCTCACACTGAAAATAGAAAAGCTCAGGGAAAGGTGGACATGTGATGAAGGCTCAGAGTAAGCACCTTTAAAATATGTCCACCAATCCACCTTAAACACTCATGATCTTTCTTTAAGCCGTTGACATGCTACATATTTCTCTTTTGGGCCATTTGTGCCCTAAAGCATGAACTACGCACTATAAAAAATGACTTTTTAGCTACGATGTTGTCACTCTTCTCTTGGTTTTCAACCCTTTCCCCTGTTATCAAGCTGTATAGTTCAGTTTTCTGTTCATGTCTTCATTAAAAAACATTAACATTCACAGACTGAATGGGTCAGGCATTGAAAAGGTCTCCTTAACATTTCTCGCTGCGTCTCCCCAGACAGCCAACAAGCAACTCTTTCACAATCATTGTCCAGGCAGGAGAGGAGAGTGAAAGACGAAAGAGGATTTTATAATTTCGTGGTAAATTATTATGAAAAATCTGATAAGGTTCATCCTTTAGGGCTGGTAGATGACTCCACACCGTTTCAATTAGCGCACTTCTGATTGTAGAGGCAGAACTCAGACGATTGATCAAGTCTCTCTCTCTTCTTCTCTTTCCCTGCTTCATTGCCCAAAAGACCCTTTTAAAATATTCAGGTAGATTATGAATGGTTACACCCCTATCTATTTATATCTCCTTTATTGACAGTATTACATTTATATGGCGTCAAGGTGAGGGATTTAATTTAAGACTCTTGCAGAACTGCTCAGAATATTTAGAAAAAGACTGATGAAGGAACAATGATTTATATGATTAACACTTTTCTGAGAGAAAAAAGTTCAACTCAGGATCAGCTGTAACTCTATTATGGATTTGCTGGGTTTTGCTGGTATTCACAATTCTGAGCAAATTCAGGAATATTTCAATACGTTTTAGGAGCTATGGTCTCACCGAGTGACTAATAATTGTGGTGTTACCTTGTTATGGAAATTCAAAGCTACGTCTGGCACATCGCTCCTCTGATGTCACGTCAGTCTGCTTAGTGCTGTCAGCTTGTGTTTGAGAGAGGGCTGATTCCTCTCTTTCCCCTTCCTTCTCAGGCAGGGAACATAAAAGGGAGGATGTTTATGATGGACGGGCAGCTTTTTAAAGAGAAGCATCACAGGGTGTTAGATGGGAGGGATCCGAATCAGGACGGCTGTGATGTGACGAGACAGACAGGAACATCCTTCTCCTCGTGTCGAGATGTCAAGCAGGGGGAGTCTTAGCAGAGTAGACAGTATCATCACTCTCCCGAGTGAAGCAAGAATTCACAGGGGAGAAGAGAAGTGGAGGGACAGTGGTGCAGAGCGGGCGTCGTCTCAGCCACGTTGGCCTGACTTTTGCGTCAGGTTGGGCTCTTTTCTTTGTTATCTTGCACTTTTTCTTATTCTTTGTTACCTTGCTCATTTAATTAAAAATATGTGTTTGCATGTAAATATTAGTGTTCATTTGCAATGGCAATTCCACATGTAATCTTACCATTTGTGCACATCAATAACTCTGTTTTTATCTGTCAAAACATAGTAAAATACATACTTATGCATATTAATGAAGTACTCTTAACTGAATAGTTAAACATTTTGGAGGAAAAAAAAGGTTTATTCGCTTTCTTGTCGAGAATTAGATGAGAAGATTGATACCAGACTGCTAAATATGAAGCTACAGCCAGGAGATGGTTAGCTTAGCTTATCACAAAGAAGAATATATTATAACAACAGGTGAGGTAGTATGATACAGTAATACTTTGGATATAATTTGTCCTTGTTTTATTCATCCTTTACATGAGATAAACCAAAGGTAAGCTCCAAAACACACACTGTTAAACTTTACGTGGCTCATCATCTATGGACGCATTTTGTGATTTGCCTCTTCTCTCTCTTGAATTACGGTTGAAAGACATTCCTGTTTAAGAAATAATCTGCATAAATTTACACCTTTTAAAAACGTGAATGTTCTGTCTTTCTCCTCCTCTGGCTCTTATTCTGTTTGGTAATTAGCCTTTGACCCCCCTAGTCTCACGCAGACGTGAAGACTGAAGGACAGAGATAGTTTAAGCGATGGATTTGTCATAGAAATTTCTCATCAGTCTGAAATCTTGAGGGCAGAGCTCCCAATTTATTACATTATAGAGCACATCTTGTAGCACTATCACTTAGGAAGGAAGCGTCAAGCAGAATCTGGCTTTGACTGTCATGCCAACTCCATTTACCTGGGTTTTACAGCATGCCCCTTGACTTTGCCATGTGTGGAGAATCACTAGACGTTGGTGATGGGCAGTAATTCCCTTGCCTATATGAGTGAGTGATCAGAATTCATATTAGCATCTTTACACGCTGATGGCAGCCTGTCACTCCAGGTGCCAAGTGGTCTCCTTGGACTGCAGTCAGTCACTCACGGGGAGGGAGCAGCGTCCCATTTTTGTCCTGCTGGATAGAAAAAACATGGTTAGTTCCATTATTTCCATCTGGAACACGGAAAATACCAGATTTTAGCACAGAAAAAACCTTTCTGCTTTGATATAAGAATGGCTGTCGGCAGCATGAACATCCTTTTGTATTCATTTTTCGAAGGAGTTCAACACAGCAGAAAGTGGGTCTTTCTATGTACATTTTCTGTTAGCAGCCTCTGATTCTGTTGTATTGGTTTCTCTGTCTGTAATTTCATGAGATTAATGATACTGTCACACACTTGTGAAGCATCCTTAACTAAGATTCAGCGGCATAATGTCCACTCCATCTTTGTTTCATTTTTCCCATTCAAAAGGCATTCCAATCAGCATTAGGCCATCTTGAATCCCTCCTCGTTCTGGCTACTGCACAGCGATGGTGCCAGTGTTGGAGGGGGAATGTTTTTGCCAAACAGATGGAAAAGCATCACTGTGGTGCACACACACCGACACACATACTTCCCTCTTGGTGATTTCACGGCCTGCATTGACATTCAGTCATTCATTACAAAGTGAATTAATGTGCCAGAGTTGCAGTTTCCCCTTAAAAACAGATGTCGCCGAACATCTAATTAAGCAACACACCAAATCATTGCCTCTCGGTCATCTCCAGCCATTTTGCTTCTGTATGAGAAAGTCTCTCTCAGAAGCATCGCAACATACAGTCAAGGTGTATCTCATCTGGATCAGGCTAGGTAGGTGTTGTGGCTGTGACCTCAGTGCCCAATAACCTAAATCACCATTTAAATTATTCACACAATAACGACACCGGAGCACTCCATTATGAACATTATTGCTGAGAAATGGGCTCGGCTGAGGTGAAGGATGAGTCTTATCTTTCGCTGTCAGTTGGGGCATTAGTCATGGTAACGGGTCCCTCAGACCTGTTCGGGTTTTCCATTGAGCTTTACATAGCAGATTTATCACAGATCACTAGCTGATGTCAACGTCCTAACAATGAGATGAGATGACCGTCTAAAGCTGTTTAGCTTTAGTATTGTAATTTAAGGTCTAAATGACGCAGCATGTGGACATAGGCATGCAATATGTGAGATGGTGTCAGTTTAATGTAAGCTATAGGGTGTCAAAATTGCATGTCATGGGTTTTAGAGAAAGCAACGATAGCGAATTCACCGCTGCGCTGCATTGACATTAACATCTACATTTACTGTGGCTCAGGAGTAAATGAAACTTCACAGACAGAAAAACTTTCCATTTGAACCAAACAAGACGGAAGAACGGAAAGTGTTTTCTCTGTCATTGCTCTTTTTTCCCCCCGTCAAGAAGCCAAACTCAATTTATGTCAAACAAGGTTTAAAGGACCTTGGGATTAAAGCCATAAACTGGCTGCTGTCAGACCTGAAGCCCTGCTAACAATTTAGTGCCAAACCGGCGTTGTTCAATATCATTTCATATTATATCATGTCACGACACAGTGACAGCTACACATCAGCCCAGTCACAGCTGGTTTGCCCTGAAGAACTCCTCCGATGTCGGCTCCAATCGAAGCTGACTCCACTTTGCTCTGATCTAAAATGGGAAATCTATCTGAAGTACTCTGCGGGGAGCGGCTACAGCTTTTGGTAACGAATGCTAACAGGTCGATCAGGTAATGAGAAGAGATATTTGGGTGGGTGGGTAGTTGTGGAGTGGT
The DNA here is from genome assembly GCA_002120245.1 of Maccullochella peelii. Lineage (NCBI taxonomy): Eukaryota > Metazoa > Chordata > Actinopteri > Centrarchiformes > Percichthyidae > Maccullochella > Maccullochella peelii. The sequence continues at coordinate 150,283 of LKNJ01000386.1, read as the reverse complement.
GGTGTGGGGGACTGGTGCTGTAATGGGCATGCCAAAAGCCTTCACTGGCTCCATTATAACGGCTAGAGACAGCGCTAATGGAGTACTCACCTATACAGAGATACAAAACAGCTACAGTGAAATCAACAGCATACGACTGGGATGTTTCTCCTTTTTGCTGCAAATGCATTTGCGATGCCAATTAAGCATAGTCCTATTTAAAGGCGTCAAAGGCCACGGCCACGCTAATGCGGATACATTTGAATATTGGTCAAAAGTTTTCTGAGCACATCTGCATTTTGAAATTGCTATCTAGAATTCTTCCATCCGCATTGAAATGCCAACACATCAAACAAATGTTTAAATCTCTTCTGTTGGACACACATCGGCAACTTGATCAAAAAGCTTTCCAAGCAGCTTTCCACCATGCCTGAGCCTTCTGAAAACATCAGGTTTCCTCATCCACATGATAGGACAATTTTAAAAGGATCCATATAAAACAGTTTCACATTGAAAGAAGGAATGACTACATTCGCAGCAACATAATATATGTGGGTTTATATACATTAATACAATCATCTTATTATCATATATCTTAATATATGTGTTCACATATGAATAAAACAGTGTATACACTGTATATGTCAACACAGTGTTAACATACGGTGATTGTGATTTTTTGAAAGTGTTCAAATTTTTTGACAAGACTACAGTGTAAAAAAAAGTTCTGCATTCAAAATAATTACTAAGTAAAAGTATGCAAGTACTGTCAACTACTTAAAGTATCAAAAGTAAAAGTACTCGCTATGCAGCAGTGTTACATTATTATATATTATATTATTGGAAATAACAGATGCATTTATGTTTACATAGCATTTTCATGCTATAGCTGCTGGAGGTAAAGCTACTATTATTTTGTAACAATGCATCATATTTTACAAACTGATCACAATTTTTGTGTGTACTGTACAATCTAAATCTGCAAAGTAACCAGTAATTATATTTCTGACAAATGTAGTGAAGCAAAAAGTACAATACTTCCCTCTGAAATGTAGTGGAGTAGAAGTATGAAGTAATATACTTCTACTCCACTCAAAATTGTACTTAAGTACAGTTCATAAATGTACTTAAGTATGTAAATGTTAATCAGTAAATGTACTTAGTTACACTCCACCACTGCAGGACCATAAAGGCACAAATAATCCTTCAGTTTATCTGAAAAACAAAACAAAATTGAGATGGTTTTCTTTAGACAGCGACAATACACTCTCTATATAAATGCATTTTATTTCTATTTTATAATCTGTTATTATGTTATTACTCACTTTATGAGTCATATAAAGTGTAACTGCAAGATATATTGCATACAAGCAGTACCATATATGATCATTTTTCTATATGTGCTTGCCCATATATGCAATTACTGACTTATATGTTGTAATTGAATTGCTCTATTGCTGTATATCTTTATATACAAACACTAACATATCGGGAAAAAATCTATTTTATTCTTAAGGATACTAATATATACTGTATGTTCCTACACATAATGACTTTGTATGGGTTTTGCATATTTGAGCACATGTGGTCTTATATGTGACACATGTACAAAGTTATTATTGTGTATAAAAATATACTGTATATTTTCATAAGAGGTGGAGGTACATAGGATGCTATTCTGCAGTCTGACAGTGATGTTGACACAGTGGCTCAGTGGTTAGCAGTGTCTCCTCCTCATGATAAAGAGATCCTGATGTGAATGTGTTCATTTCTTTGGAAAATGTGTTCACCTGGGTTTCATCCCGTAGTCCACAGACACGTGAACTGGACTTCACACATGAATGTGCCTCTCTCTCATAGTGCATATGTAAACGTGTAAATAAATGTAAAATAAATAATCTCAAAATGCTCCTTTCAAGTTTCCCTTTTCCACAGGCCTCTCAGTACAGGAATCTTAGATGTTCATTGGTCAATAAAAGGCTTGAGCTCAGCACTCATTTTAAGCTCATTCCTCACACTGTACGTCACTGTTTTTGTGCGTCTGTTGCCATCTATGAGTCGCTTTAAGTCCAACCTCTTGAGCGGAGAGATGCGAGAGTGCAGGAGCAGAAGGACGATGGGACAATTTGTACAATCGGAGGAGAAGGCAGAGAAGGAGAGTGACAGAGGGAGGGCGAAACCTCCACGTGTTTGATGGTGATTGGAGACATCACTTACACAAACAATGAGGCGGAGGATGACAACATCTTCTGCATGACGAGTGTGTTTGTGAAGGCTGTCCTCATACAACGAAATGGCACTTTGAATCATCCTCACGCCTCAGACGTGTACACACAATGACATGCACAACCACATCTAAACACACATGCACGCACAAAGAGATTTCATTTCACATTTTCCAGCCCGATGTCATATAAAGTATGCAATTACAAGAGGTGGGGAGGAGGCACGGGGTCACTTTGTAAGAGGGGGCTATGCCTTGTTTGTCAATCAATATACAAGCACTCTAAGGAGAGACATAAATATGCAGGTGTTGGAGTCTTAGCATTAGAAAGATGAGCACATCGGTAATACACTACATTGTTTGAAAGAACTCTGCTCACGCTGCTCTTCTCCCTCCTTTCTCCATCTTCGCTTACCCTTTCTGTCTTTCTCGCCCCAAACGTAAATGGCTTTGACAACTCACTGGTCTATGGGTATTCCACAGAATCCTTTCATTCGCCTTCCCCTTTAGGGTAATGTGATTTTACACTGTGGAAGTGGAGGCTCTCGCACATCCAGGACTGGGGGATCAGTGAGCTGAGCAGACAGGCCAGCGTGCTCCAGCGGTGGGGTCTAACCAGCTTCCTAAGATGTGGCTAGCATGTTGAAAGGTGGACAAGAAATAAAAAAAACAATGCTCCTGTTCTCACTGAGGTCCTCAAACACAATTCACTGAGCTATTCTAATGTGCAATCTCACCTGTTTTAATTTAAAATGTTCAAACCAGAGAAGACCAGAAATTAATTTTCAGTCATCTGAATTCTGTGTTTGCTGTCTAAACCAATGTGACATTTGTTGGTTCAAAGATTTCAGTCTAGTTGAGAGACAATTTTGAACATTAATACACAATGATGACTTTGTGATTTATGTTACAAGTAGTCTAAAATTCTACCAAAGTCTCAGATATGGCTCCAGCTTTTGAATTAAGGGCCTTAAAGCCCCTGAAAACATTGTTTCAACTCTTCAGTATTTCTCTATAAAATTAAATATAAAAGCTAGATAAGCATAAAGTAATCTGCTTCACATCAGGACGGTGTGGGTGTGGTTTGATCAGATTTTATCAGCAAACAACCCACCAACATTTGAATTGATTCATAGCCCACTTTAAACCAGTGAAAAGAGCACGGCGGAATCTCTAATATGAAATAACCAAAACTGTGTTCATGTAGGACCCCATCGCTCATAGTAAGAAGCTGACTGAGAAATATAGGTTTACTTTAAAGCCGTGTCTATTGCTTAATGTCTTCTTCTGTTTGTCACATAAAAAGTGGTGCAAAAATTACACTTAAACAGGAACAATACAGGAAGTAATATATTAATATTTTCAAAAGCAGTATCTAGTTAGTTGTTTCAAATAAAATAAGAATTTATTATTATATTTTATTGTTTTCAATTTTTGCAACAATTTTGAAGAATAATATAAAGATTTAGATAAATTGAGAGTAAGCAAATAAAATAAGAATATGATGTGATTAGGACAAATTTGTTCCTTTGCAGGCAGTAAAAAAAACCAAACGTATAAAGGGACTATTCTATTCTGACTTTTCTTTTCCTGTGAGAATTTAATTTATCTTAATCTAGTGACAAAGTGATCAGGCATTTGCTCAGGCTTGAGGATGCTCTATATGTGGAATTTAGACTGAATAATTGTATATAATTAAATAAGTGTCACAAATTAAAACATTATTTGTTTCACCTGGCTTTATGCTCATTCTACTAGTCTGTTTTCATTCTAATGTAACCAATTATAACTCATAACTTTTACTTGCTTGTCAAATGCTTGTTTTTAATCACTGGGATTTATTTTACTTGTGCGGTTATCGTTACTTATTGTTACTTGTGATTATTTCTCTTTGCACATCTTTCACACATGACAAAAGAGCATTACAATGTGTGTGATCACTGGAGAATAAAAGTCTGCTGCTTTTCCTTGGCCTTTCCACAGGGAGGTCAAAGTGCACAGTCACACACACACACACACACACACACACACACACACACACACAATAGCACCACTGGAGGTGATCATTTTTCAGTGCTCAGTGGAGCAGATGATGCAAACATGAGGGCTTTACACAGTCCTTTATGTCAGACTACAGTGCATTGTGGTGCCTGGTTATATGGATTATGTTGTAGATCTAAAATTGTATGCTATTAAATGTCATATGCAGTGTGGTTACTACAGTATATTGCACACTTTTAGTCATTACCACACAGTCCAATGCTACCACACAAGCTGTTCTCTACAACACTCCTCCTCAGGTGTGGTCCTCCCAGATACAGACCATCAGCTGTGCAATCCACCATATTCTGCTGCCAGGCTAATAAATGGCTTGTGTCAGAGGCAGTGTCAGTCTATTGGTTGCTCATTTTGAGTTTGTCTAAGGGTTGGAGAGGAGCTTTGCATTCTCCGCCGCTCTGCTCAGTGACTGGCAAAGTCCTGACTTTATTGATTTCTTTCTTCACTGCTCTTTGTCAAAATATCCAACTGCAGACCTTAAAGACCTCCGCCATTGCTCGACATCTGCAGCCACACACGGCTCCTCTTATAATAGTCGACTCCTGCACTTTGTTTTTTTGAAGGGGGAGGAAGGGATGATAGGCTACATGAGTGGAAGATGATTGGAGAACACAATCTAAAGCCTCAGTAGCTCCCTCTCTCTCTCTCTCTCTCTGTATTTCTCTGTATCTCACTCTCTCTCTTTCCATTCTGACACAGAGAAAATATTGTACACTGACTGGCTCCCATTGAATCCACGTTGTGATTCATCGCCCAATTTCAAACTGCCAAGCAGCTAAATTGCACCAGGTCTGCCAAAATTCATCCCAGGAACACGCAGGAGATGTGAAAAATTAAATGTCATCGTGGCACAGTGGAAAACTTTCACCTCTCATCGAGCAGAATATGCTCGCTTCATTCTGTACTGATGGATGATGGCTCGGGGCTATACTTAACCTACTTAGTAATGTCATGTACCGCAGAATGTGTTTACTTTTGAAAAATAGTGAGAAAACATAAACTCTATCAGAGCTTGACATCTACGCATTCTTCCTCCAAATAAAGTGGCTTTTTATGTTGATGCAGGAATGAATTTTCCCCCTCATCAGACTTGTTTGCTGTATATCATGTACTAACGCTGGGGGTGTAAAATAATGAGATGAAATGACAGATAATGTTTCTAAATATTAAGGGATATTAAATATTAAGGTATCTGTTATACTTATCACTGCTTAAATATCTGGATAAACTAGGAGTGATTATCATTTTTTCACATGGCTACTCTTTAGGTGCCAATTTGAAGTTTTATCAAGGAAAGTTATGCCGTCCAGACATTTTGAAGGGATAAAGGTACATTATTGAGCGTGAACGATAGAGGGTGAGAAACAATGGGCTGAAAAGCCGAGAAAGGATGAGGTTGGGAGGCAGGGAGAGGGTAGGAGGGCTGAGCGATGACTGGCTACTTTAGCAATTAAAATGTGGGGCAAAGACACAGAGGCTTGGTTTGACCGAGAGACTGCACCATTCATCATCCCAGCTGCCATAAAGCAGCAGTAGATGGAATCTTTGATTTGAGCTTCACAGGAACATAAATCAAAATCCAAACCATGGCCTGTCAGGGCCATCGCCAGAATAACCCATTTGAGAGAGGGAGAAAGAGGAAGAGAGGGGAGGTAAGGTTGGAGAGAGTAAAGGTAGTTACTTTTCTGGCTTTGCACTCCATCCCACACGTACACACACAAACACACACAAAGACAGATACAGTTTAAAGACACACACCTTTGTTCCTCCATATGTATTTGAAGTTCAGACGCAGCTGCCTCACACAATATCGAATCCAGAGATCATTGATCAAGTGGCTGGGTCCTGTCAGTGGCCAGGGGTGTGCCTGACCCGCCCCGCCCTGCCAACATCTCCCCGTCCACCCCCCTCTTCTCTTCATACCCTCGAATACAAGGCAGAGAACAAGGAAGTGAGGTCATGCGGCATGTACACCCATCCATCTAAATAGCATGACAACGACAGCTAATAAATCATTCATTCATTGTTTAATCTATTGTCTGCCCGGGCAAAAGTCATGTGGCTGATATGAAGACAGATTTACCCCATGCAGGTAGGGCCCATTGGAGAAGGTTTTTTTTTTTTTTTAACTGTTACTGGTTTCCTTATCAATTAGTAATGTGTTCATTATACCTTGGAGCAATTAAAACCACTAATGATTGAAATAACATGGAGGGTCTTTTATCAAGTCAGTGCCAAAGTAATTTAAGCCAATTTAGTCATACATTTTATTTTCGCTGGAGGCTCCAGGGTTTCAAACATTGTGATTTAGTGGTGCGTAGGGGAAGTTGACTGAAAGATGAATGATTGCTCATCTACAAGTTATTTCAACATTACATTCACCTGCACATATGCAGGAGTGACTAATAATATATTCATTTGGGAGGGAAGGGGAGGGTTGGGGGGATGTGGCTGAGGCTCTTGAGTCACTAGCAAGGTCAGGGAAGGTTCACTTTAAATGCAACGCACAATCCCAGAAGGATGAATATTTAGGTTCATCTTCACCACTGTGAGCCATGTTTAATTTATTATAATTACAGAAAGTCTGAGTGAATGCAGCGTGTTATGAGCAGAGGTAACAACCCTAACATAACCCTATTATGGAGGGGTTACATTTCCCCAGTGTTGAATCAATGTAAAACACGTGACCTGAACCAGCTCAGGACAGGTTAATGAGGCTACATTTTGGATATGCATCTCATTATGGCAGCCAGAGGGAAGGTCACCAAACACCACTGTTTACCTTAGCCCGCCGCTTAACAGACTCATCCTTGAAAAGCAGGGTGAAATGTAGCAAAACACCAGCAAATCATCACATTGTTGTGGTATGACTCGGACAAAAAAAAAGGCACCAAAGCTCACATTCCATTTGGAAAAGGTCATGTGTGCACGTCCCACAGCGAACACGGCTGCCATGTTTGACCTGTTGTTAAAGCGACGATAGCAATTGTTTTACGCCAGACGAGTCTGATACACAATATGATTTAGAAGCCATAAAAAGCGATGAGGTAGTGTTGATCTCTCAGACAGCTATCACCGCTGATGAATGATTGAGCTCGGGATGGGCTGGAAGCCGACGATGGGAGGCCACGAGAAGTTGCGTGTTCATTTATGTGGCGGCATATAGCAGCCAAAAGCCGTGTGTGGCACTCCTGTCTGTGCCCGCATGCGGAGCGTGGCATTAGTCAGAGTGTGTAAAGCCCTACCAGTCAGATGGGAGATGGGTTGAGGGAGATGAATGGGAGGCAGGTTCACTTTATTACTGTCACTCTGCTCTCTCCCAGTCTGCCTCAACCTCCTCACTACCACCCATCCATTAATCACATGTTACTGCCTCCACCCTCCCTCTCTCACTGTCTATTTCTCCTCCCTCCACCTTTCTACTCCTCCTCCATCGCTCCTATCCATCTATCCTATCATTCACAATTGCATCACTTTTTTTCCAAACCCTCACTTACTTTCTCTTCCTCACACGCCCTTTCTATCATCCCCATTAAGTCCTGTCTGTCTCTAGATTGCCACTCCCTCCCTAATCTTGAGGCCAACAAAGACTTTAACATCAAATTGTGGCATTATGCAAGAAAAATGTACCTCTGATATGACATATACCAGCATAAAAAGAGAATCCTCTTCTGCTGGATTGGATTGCACTAGTTTTTGTTTTTTTGGTCAATTCATTAAAGATTAAACTTTACCAGAATTCATTGGTAAAGTTTACTTTCAAACTAGTGATTTGCTAAATCAGGTTTCATTATTAAAACTTAAGAAATGTCTTCTAATGTGTAAATTGGTTGCTAGGAAACATTTGTAGCAAAAGCAATCAGCTACTGTATGTAAACAGGAAGTCACTGTACATCACCAGCTGTAACATAACTGCCAATAATTTGTTTCAGGGGGCCTAGCTATAGTTTAAACTTAAGAGCCAAGTCTTTCGAAATGTAGGTATTACTTTGTTTTACTTATATCAAGATTCAATACTTTATTGCCATTTCAACATAGTTGATAGGGATTTGGTTGCATACAGGGAGAAATATGTGTTTCAGAGTTAGTAGTATTTATGCAGTTTAGAATGAGTGGAAAATATATGATTGTGCTCATCTAACCTAGCCTGACATTATTAGTGTTACGTTTTGTAAAATTTGTAGGTATATTGTGTTAATTATTTTTTGAAAATCTTCCCAATTTAACGCTCCATCCTTATTAAACATCATTCTTTTGACCTGTGACTATATTTCATGTTACTGCTTTACTCTTCAAACCAAATGGGGCCGATATTAGCTAACGTTAGCTTTGTCAGTTAGCTAGTTCGGTTAGCTACACAACAGCTACACCTGGCAGTTACTGGGTGTAAATATTTACTAACACTAATCTCCACCTAAGAATTAGTTGGTGTGGTGCAACCCGTTTTAATTTAGTGATATGTAAGTCTCCCCTTAGTAAAAACCTAACTAGGCTAAGTTTGAACTTAGGCAGAGCTGGAGCAACTGGCTTCTGGTCCACAAACATGCAGACTGTTAGAGTTGAGAGACTACAGATCAGTGTGGAGCAGCAGCATTATCCCTGCAGTGATGCCACCAGCTCTCCCTCTGTCCCAGCAGCTATCAGCCTCTCTGCAGCTCCCATGGGCCACACGTCAGACAGTAGTGCTGTGTTGATGCTTTTGCTACATACTGTATATATATATAGCCAGCTAGCCCTGCCTCTCTGGGGTACCTGGATGAGCTGTGTGCTACGTGGATACCAGGGCTGAGGAGGAGGAGGGAGGGAGGGAAGAGAGGCCCCCATAGGCTGGCCATGCCGCCGCTCCCCCGGATCCTATCGGCTAATGGGTCGGCAGGGATTTGGGGAGGGGGGTGGAGGTGGACAGAGACGGATGGCTCCTGACAAACTCACACTGACAGCCAGTGAATACAGGGCAGCCTAGCAGAAAGGTCAGAGCGGGGATGGATAAAGGACCGCTTGACTTTCAAAGTTTCACCCTGCTTGGTGCCACCGCACTGTCAGCATGGAGAGAAAAGTGTTTACGGCTCATCAGTTGTTTTCTCAAGTTAGCCAGGCGTCTTTGCTAACTGCCTCTTCTTTACATACCAAAAAGTTTGAAAAAGTTACCTCCAAACATTTGCGTCATATGCAGCACACAAACAGATTTGCAGTTGCAGGCAAAAATGACAGCAATTTTCAAAATGACTATGCCTTTAAAAAGTCCAATTCCAGGTGCAGCACATGTATGCAATAGCACTGACATTCTCATTACGTCTTTGGTAAGCTGTGTACCTTCAAGGAGAAAGAATCAAACCCCCTCTAAATGAACTAATCTGGTGTTCACCCTAGAGGCTCAGTTACTGTGTGTGTATGTGTTTGTGCGTAGGTGATGTGTTTATTGACTTCAGTAGAGGAGTGGATAAGAGGAGAGCCTCTGACTGAAGAACACTGATCCAGTCAGATGTCACAGGCCCTCAGAACTGCCTCTAATGGGGCCCCAGGGACTCTCTATCTCTCTTTCTCCCTCTCCCTCTTTCTCTCCCTGCCTCACTAGCTCTCTATAGCCAGTCTCTCTGTGTCCTTCTGTCCCTGGCATTTTGCTCCTGTTACACTTTGTGAATCTACTGTTACATGTGTAAATTACAAAACTGATAAATCTACTATGCAATACAAAATCTACCATCAAAGGTGTCACCAAGATAAGAATGACCTGGGATTGAAACATCTCATTGTTTTGTATCTGGTTCAGTTGGTCAGATATCTTCTTCCTATTGTCTTTTATTTAACCAGCTAAACGTCTCACTAAGATTAAATCATCTTTCTCAAGAGAGACCTGACCAAGAAGACAACGTAAAAACAGTGTAACAACATTAAATACAATACAGACAACATGAACAAACTAAGAAAACTGCACAAACAATATCAGTTTTACATATAGGCACATACAGGTATACAGGTATTTGAATTTTTTAATATCATCCAAAAATTGCTAATAGCTAAGTTGCTAAAGTGCTGCATGTCCATGGAATATTTTGCATAAGCTGCTTCAATATAATATACACAGTATAGCAATGAATGCAACTTAACTATTTTATGGTTAACACATTATCTAATATTTTAGGGTAAAGCACATACTGGGAGATTTTTAAGCAGTGTTTGGTAAGGTTGATTAGCAACCATGTGAATATCTACTAAACTTTTGCAAGCACTGACAACAGTCATTTGTTGCTCTGATTACATGTGAAACTGTCCACACTTAACCATATTGGATTTGCCTACTTAGCGTGAGCCTCATCATGTGAGATCAGCGAGGACACCACTCGTCAGCGGGCCGGAGATACCGGAAGGGACAGTTCCCGGCAGGACGTCCACTCCTCCCACCGCTCCCAGAAGGCCATGCTTCAGCCATGTGTCCATCATCACCGTCGGGAGGCGTCCATTTTTGAGTCCTCGCGTCCTCCATCTGAGGCACCCCTGTCTCTTTGACGAGTCGTGTGACCTTTTCCCCACGTCAGGTGTCGTGCTCGGTTACGTCAGGGCGGCGGCTGAGTGTCAAAATGTGGTCCTGTTTGTGTCTGTTGGCTCTGTTAATGGTTTTACCCAAAGAGCACCGCTTTGGAGTGAAACAGGATCTGATGTGAGATGACAGGGGTGACACAGACGGGGCCGGCCTGGCTGTGGTCGACGAGGTGGCCCTGGCTCGGTGGGAAGCGTTCTATTAAGACGGTGCACACACTGTTCATTATCAACGTGGTGGAGAGCATTTTGCAGGATGAATGCCAAAGAAATAGCGTGTTTGTAGGTGTGCATATGTGTTTCTGTCACCTCAAGATTAGCGGAGGGCACTGTGGAGGCGACAAGGAGATACAATCATTTTAACATAGATACATCAGACAGATCACACACAAGATCACTCTGCAGACATACAGTCACACATCGCTGTGAGAGTTAGCATTCATATGCCGTTGTTGGCCAGCTCTCTCTTGGAAAACGAGGCTTTTACCTGCTTAAATGAAGGTTAATTTAAGCGTGTTTTTTTTTAAACACATGTGCATGTTTATGTGAGCGTTTCTAAAGGCACAATAGTGTACACACTGACCTTACACCCCCCAAGAGGCCACATCTGGCCACATGCCAGACAGACAGTGTATGTCTCTCCACTGTGTCATAACCCCCTTTCTTCTCCCTCATTACATTTCTTAGGGTGGACAAAACACATTGTGCTCACACACCATTGCCTGATCATGTAAGAGTTGACTGGGACACCAGAGCTGAAGTCCACTGGCCTCCCCCGAGGCTTCTTCCTTACCCCCCACTGCTACTGTACAATCACTGGAACATGGGTCAACCAACCTACCAACCAACCCCTTTGATTCAGCCAAAACGTCCACATTTGCATGTACATTAGCAACACATCGCAGCGCTAATAGCCGAGCACTTCTGCTGCAGAATTTTTTGAGTGCTATGTATCATTATCAGTATGTCATGGTTTCCTGGGAAGTATGTTTAAAAGGGGCTTAACAAATTGGCAGTTGTTTCAGCACACAGCCTCTCTTTTGTATAGTTCATTTGGACACATATTTGCTCCAGTAAAACATGTCTTAACTAATGGTTTTGTTCCAGCGTTTAAACCTGTTTGAAAGACCTGTTTGAAGCCTCGAACATTTGGTGTTAATAGGGCAGAACGGCAGGGTGTATTTGATAACCACAGCAGCTACAGTATGACATCCACAGCCAAACGATGGCTACCAGCTCTGCAAACAACCACCACACCCTCGATCCATTTTTATTGTATTTGAGCAGCAGTGTTATATTTCCTGGCCTCCCCTTAGCACCACACACACAGGGCACTCCAAACAAAAAATCCATACTATCGACCCGCCAATGTCACCACAATTACTCTTCCCAAACAGCCATTGAGGACAAATTACATCTGCACTGCCTTTTCACCCGGTCACTATGGCTGAGCAGTAGCCCCCTCACACCACTGCCTCCTCCTCCTCCTCCTCCTCTCAGCCTCCCCTCTCTGTCCCTCCATTTGCAACTGAAGTCTGGATGGAGATATGGAGAGAGGGGTCACAACAGGGGACGGGACAGCAAAAGAGCAAAAGAGCCAGCAGCTTAGACTGAGCATAACAGAGACACTTCATGAAATATTGCTTTAGCTTATCACTGATCACACAATTTCAAGCCTCCTAGGCAGCTGCTACTAAATGTGCAACAGTTATTCTGCTCGAACACTCACTTATCAAAGCAGAGATTTTTTCCCCCCCTACATTGACATGTAGCGTGGGCGACCAGAAAAAATTGCCTGATATTTGCATACGTGGTATTGGAATAGGCGATGTTCAAATATCATCTTCCTGCCGGTGGCAGACTCAAGCTGAGAGCTGCATCTTCCTCTGCACCCGGGCAGGCCTCCAGTGGTGAGAGGTAATCTCGCTCTGAGGTGCGAAGAAAACCACTTCCCATGTTTACATGAATACAGAAGCCCAACGCCACAGAAAACCCTCTGGTATTGATTTCCCTGTCTGTATACACTGCCAAAATCATTTATTCACTATTGGCAGCAGTGCTAGCAACAACCAGCATTTAATGCTCTTAGCTATTAAGTTTCTTTGCAAGTAATCTCAGAGAATGTTGTCCCCCCCTCCAACAGCAGACAGGGTGATTGAATTTCCCTGATGTTACGATGGCCCAGGAGGACATTTAAATGACTTCTGGTGCAGGTGGCGTATACCTGGGTGTCGGAGTTTGATTCTGTTTCAGACGGTGTGTAGGTCCCCTTTCTAAATCAGGATCATCAGTCACCGCCCACACACACACACACACACACACACACACACACACACACAATACTGACTTTCACCTTCATCTTAAACAATGAAAGGCTCTACACTCTTTTAACTGTAATAGCGCCAATGCCATCTACTCAGTATTTCTTCTCATAGGAGCGCTCATGTAGAACTATTTCTCTCTGAGGCACATCAGTGTTCTGCAATTGTAAGGCTGGAATCAGAGCAGGGTTTTTCTTATTGTTCCTATATCTAGAACAACATGCAGATAGAGCATACAGAGGTGTTTCTGCAGCAGCCAAACCAGATGGAGCATATGACTTTTCGTTTAACATGTAGGTGGGTACATTTGAAAAGAAGGAAAATAAATAATTTACCTCAACTTATTGGGATGCATTTCTCAAAACTCAATCAAGAACTGATGGGAATATACATCAAGATTTTATCCTTACAGATATAAATGATATTCATAAACAAACCCCCCAAAAAGCTTTTTTTCACCGAGAATAAGAATATGAAAAAGAACAGAACAGAAAAGTGAGAGAAATAAATCTTTGTTTTGGTGGAAAACGTGGCAGCGTCAAGTCATACATCAACCAAATCTCATATTGTTGAACTTCAAGGATTTGAATGACAGAAGATATTTGACTGAGTCAGTCAAGGATCATATAATATGTGTAATATGTATGTATAATATATAAGCATGTCACTAGGAGACTCTCATGTTTCAGTGGGGAAGAATGAACTTAAAGTTGAAATTTGCACAGGCACCTCTGCAGTGTTTAAGACCTGATGATAGAACCAAAGCAGACATTTTAAACAATTTTGTAACACAAAATGGCAACATAGATTTATCCAAATAAATCAAGCCGCCTCCAACTCACATGGCAACCTATTACGCTCGCTCTCTAGATCCTGCATTAATGCACAAATCTGCATTATAACACTAAAGCTCCACCTATCGAGAGCCTGTGTGTGTGTGTGCGTGAGGGAATCGTTCATGCATCTGTAAGTGTGTATGTGTATGATATATGGTGATCAGTCACAGGAGGGGTTTTTACTGCGTGATTATTTCTGCTGTGACACTAACGAGCTTCGGCTGCAGATCCACTGCAGACCAATTACACTGGAGAAGAGGCTGCTTGCTTATTACACTCAGATAATCAGCGGGTTTTACCCTCCATGTTACAGCTCCTGCTACACACATGAAGATTTGATTTTAGCAGGACGTTATATATATATATGTGTGTGTGTGTGTGTGTGTATATGTGTGTCTGTGTGTATATATTACCGCCCTGCTATTCAGATGGACGGCAGGCTATTGTCTGTGATGCTGTGCTGTCTATATTGGGGAGCTCCAGCTCGTTGATTTATCACTCCTGCATTGTGTTGCCAGAGTTCTCCACTCGATTGTATCTTTGGTGCACCAATATGCCACCTCTGCATGTGTCAGATTGTGGCCGAGCCTGGTATGAGGGATTTGTGACTGGAGGGGGACCTTGCAAACAGGAGGCCTACGATGAAGGAGAAGATGAAGGGAGAAAGAGGGATCAAAATCTCTCTGTATTCAGTGATTGGGTTATTCTAGACAGCACTGTCAGCACTTTCCACAAAGAGTTGCAGAAAGCCAAGAGGGGCGGTAGGGGAGATCTTTTGATGTATACTGTACCAGTGTTTGAGTGTGTGTGTGTGAATGTCTGTGTGTATGTTTGTGCATGTGACGCAGTCTAATCACCTTAATTATTTCCTCTAATTACCTGCAAACAGCTAATGAATTCCTCAGGAATCCTATCATGTTGTGTATGTGCTCACATCATCATCCGTTTTGCACGGCTGCCATTAATTTGCTCATAAACAAATACAATTAGCATAAAATGTTTCATTACAGGCTCATATATCTGGTTTAGTCTCTGGTAAGGATATTTTTAAAAAAAAGAAGACAATACACAGAAAAAGCATAATTTTGTTGCATTTCCTCTCCTGCTTTATTAACGGCGTGATGAAATGAACGTGGTTTAGAAAAATATTTCATGTTTGCTCTCCTTGGGGATGTTGATGTGTGCACTAGTATGCATGTTTGCGCGCGTCTGTGTTTGTATTTGTGTGTGTTTGTTATTTTTTTTGCTTTATAAATTTTCCATTCAAGGTCGTCCGGAGAAGTGGGACAATGGACTCGGTCCTGGGTGGACTGATGATGAATGTGTACATTTCATGACAACAAAAGCATAATGACCTTATTCTATAATGAATGGATTCATCATTAAAAATCTCTGGCCTGCGGCAAAGTCTTTTTTGCATATTCTGATGTCACCTCCTCTCTGAACATCACATGCATTTGTAGTCTACGCCTCTGGTGTACTGTGTGCGTGTGTGTGTGTGCGTGAGTGTGTGTGTGTGTGTGTGTGCATGTCCAAGTGTGTTTGCATTTTTGTTTGTGTAGGTCTACGTGTGTATCCTCTGTGCCTCTGTGGTGCACCAACAGCCCAGACGAAGCTAACTACTACCACCCATTAACACAGTCAGACGACACACTGGTGTTCAATCACTCAGACACAGACATGTTTATGGAAATACTTTTGTTTATGTAACTAATGCCTTGATGATTGCAGAGTGTATATGCAGCATCTTTCCTCATATAATTAGGGATGAAAACCCCAGGCTGAGGCTTTGTCCTACACAATGTCACCAAACCCAACAGTGAGAAGCCATGTTTATCAAATCATGAAACAAGGTTGTAACTGTATAGTGAAATTCCCATCGCCAGTTCCGGATGATCTGAAGTGTTACAAACGTAGGTTCTAACTGTACTAATGATGTTTCTGGGCAGCTATTTCCCAATACCTGTCTCTGAGGGGACATTCAACAACAAAAGATAAAAGCTGCTGAGGCAATTTTAAGCCACAGACATGTTTGATTTTCAGTCTTGGAAAGTAATCAAGTACACTCTTGAGATACTTGTGGTTTCCTTAAGTATTTCCATTTGATGCTACTTTATACTCCAATGCATTTCAGTGGCAAATATTGTACTTTTTTCCCCACTACATTTATCTGACAGCTACAGTTGCTACTTATTTTAAAGATTTTATAAACAAAACATATGAACATCTTATAAAATATGCTGCCTTGTTATAGATTAAACAACAGTAGTTGTTAGCTACTGTAATTAGCTTCATGTTGTCAGACTATAACAGTTGCTGCTTACACATTGATGCATCAGTAATAATAATCCAATAATCCAATATCAAATAGTTTAACAAAGGGGTAATTTTTCTGCATTATGAGTACTTATGTGCGTTGGTGGAAGAAGTACTCTGATCTTTTACTTAAGTAAAAGTAACAATACCACAGTGATGAAATATTTTGTATAGTATATCAAAATATACTTATAGTACCAAAAGTACTCATTATGCAGTACTCATTACAGGATAATAATTATTGATGTATTAATGTACTCATCACTTTAATGTTGCAGCTGGTGAAGGTGGGAATCATTTTAACTCCTTTATACTGCTGGGTAGTTGTATACAGTATATAACAATACATCATAATTAATTTGTTAATTCTATTTTGTATTACAGTAATAATATGAATCTATAAATTAACTAGTTACTAAAACTTAAAAGTAAATGTAGTGGAGCAGAAGTATAAAGTAGCAGAAAATGGAATTACTACTTACTACTTTACTAGTAAAGTACCTCAAAACAGAAATTGAGTACAGTACTTAGTTACTTTCCACCACCACTTATGTGACATTTTCAGTCCAGGACTTTTTCTTGAAATGAAGTATTCTTCTTGTATTGCAGTATTGCTACTTTTACTTATGTAAATGATCTGAATACTTCTTCCTATGCTGTAGATTTTAACATCATAAATGGTGAGAGGAAAATTCCACGCTTTTATTTTTCAAGGTTTTCCTCCATCTCTGCCTACCTACAGTACTTCGTCCTCCCACAAAGACACGTTTAATGGCTGCACAAACACAGCGCTGATTGATTGACAGCGGCCAATTATCAGTGCCTCTCTGTGCTGTATTGATCCCCGGGTGAGATTAGTATCTTTTCTCTAGCTCGCTGTCCTGCAGGTCATGTAACATGCTCTGACCCTGCCAGGGATACAAATGGCACATACATCTCCTGAACCGCTCCAAATGTCACCTGTCAGACAGGGACATATAGAGAACAGGTGGCAGAGAGTGGTTTGGGGTAAACACACACACTCAAGCAAACACTCCCATCAGGCTAAAGGATCACAAGCTGTAGAGATGCCTATTGTTATAAAATGGCAATTATGTCATTTGACAGGTTTGCATCTCCTCCCTCGCCTTGTCTGCTTCACTATGTCTGCCCTGCAGGTGTACATTTTCAAAGTGTGAAGCAGGTAAAAGCACTTGAACTGAATCACCCTTTCACACCATTCAACTGGAATATCTAATACGCTACAGCAACAATATAACTGAGCCAGCCACCATAC
This sequence comes from Maccullochella peelii, assembly GCA_002120245.1. Taxonomy (NCBI): domain Eukaryota; kingdom Metazoa; phylum Chordata; class Actinopteri; order Centrarchiformes; family Percichthyidae; genus Maccullochella; species Maccullochella peelii. The sequence goes on along the minus strand of LKNJ01000386.1, from coordinate 132,736 downwards.
CAATGCATTTCACAGATAAAGAAGCGACAATGGATGTACTGTACAGCAGCGGGGGAGGAAGCAGCAGAGTCCGGGTGCCAAGTTGAGAATTCAGAGCTTCCCCTCTGTCTCTAGTCAGGTGGGATGACAGGGGGCGAGTGCTGGTTGGTGGCTCTCCGGTGGCTCTGACAGCCTGTCACAGGGAGATCACTGCCACATGCCTGTCTGTCCACAATGCTGACGGCTGACCCGTCCAACACGGCCCGGCCCGCTGGTCATGCCATCCCTGTCTGCTGTCGGACGTCTCTGACAGCTGACAAAACACCTGGGACACGGCAGGCAGGGGCCAGAGCACTGCTACCTGTATAGACATCAGGATTTACTGCTGCCAAGGAGAAGAGAAGAAAGAAGTGTGGAGGAGGAGGAGTACAGAGAGCATACACAAATTTTCAAAAGGATCACATACTGTAGTTGCTAAAATCTATTATTATAAACAATAGGGATTTGCCTCCAATTAGTGAGTCTTTGTCATCAGTTCTCGTCTAAACATAGATACACAGTCAGTTAATACAGCATATCCAGGCTTTTGACAAAGACGTGTATGTGTGTGCTTTGTTAGTATGTGTGTGTGTGTGTGTTACATTTTTCACAGCATAACTCCCTTTAGATGTGGAGACAAAGGAGGCTGGCGGCTAGAGTCTAGGCTGCTGAAACATATGGGCCATGTCATTTATCACGTCTGCTGGTGAAGGAATGAGAGCCCATCAGTGGCCTGGCATTGATCCCTGTATGGGCCAGCCATTGTTTCCAACAGCACCTGGTGGAGTTCTGTCTGCAGTAATGGGGAGGAGGAGACACAGAGAGGGGAGAGGATTAGTTTGGAAAAGGGAGGTGTTAACATCTTCTAGGCTACTCTGTTAGAACAGCAGAAAGTTTGAAAGAAAAGTGAAGTTTGAATTTTGATATTAGTCATCTGTTTTTGTATTTCAGAAACATTTGCTCAAACATTTCCTCTGTAAAAGTAATAATCCCTAAAAACTTCAGTCCTGGTTGATTTGGCAACACACATGGTTATTGATGGCGAATGTGCATTAATACTACAAGTCCCAGAATTCTGAGGGTAGCAAACACTCATTGACACCCACTTCTTTGTCAGAGATACAGCTGACACCTACATCTGTTTACAGTGCAACCAAACAAACTCACATTGTAGGTGTGCATAGGTAGGCAATTGGAATCTAGGCGGGAATGGCGGACTCCGCCGCTAATGATGAAAAATATGGTATTGAAAGGTAATTACAGAAATTAAATACATTGAATGACATGCTGAAAAATGCCAAGCCTAAATAGTATCAACAACAGGGTTTGATTTTAATTAAAATCTTAAGTATTATTACTATTATGATCATGTAATGTTGCAGTAAAAGATAAAATTAAGTAAGTAAATTACAACCTCTCTGGTGTGCATGAGTATAAGTTTATATATGTGCTATTAAGTATTTAACCCTTAAAAGACCCCACCAGTTATTAGGACTTACCTGTATGTTATGCCTTTACATCATATTTTTAGAAGGAAAAGATATACATTTAACACAAACCTAATAATTTTTACAGATTCTGAACAGGTTTTACTTGTCACATGATCATATAATATGTGCAGTGAAAGGCAAGGTTGGCATTCCTTTGAAGCTGTGCTAAAAAGTGTTTAAGAAAGAATAACAATTACAATAAGAGAAAATAAATATTAAGAATAAAAATTCAAAGATAAGAATAGAAATATATGTGGTATAAGTATTAAAATGCTATGCTTTGCCATTGCTTGGCTGCGTGCCCTCATATAAAAATGAATTGCACATGAATGCAGCGTATATTTTGGTGTCTGAAGCTCTGAAAAGAAGCTGTAATATTTTCACCTGGCTTTGTTAAAAGCACATTTGCTTACTCAGCATTGTTTGTCTGCAGTAATTCATCACACAGGCTTTGAGCTATTGATGCAACCAGCATCGGTTAGCAGGCCCCTGTCAATGATTCACTCACTAAGCCCATCTGTCAGGCGCCCTCTGCTTTTCCCCTCGTCCTCTCCACCACTGCTGTTCTGCTCAGCCCTCCTCTTCCTCAGTGATGGATGCATAAAGTCCTTGACAGCCTCTAACGGCTACATCCAACACAACAACACCTCACAGGTTTAGTTGTTGTTATATAATCCCCCACAAATATTCAATTTATTATTGTCTCAAAGTCACCTGTGGCGCAGACCGAAAACCATTTACAACTTTCAAAAAGAAAGGCTATGTGGGAAGGTGATTTCTGGAAGTGACTGGTAACTATGTGAGTATTCACAACTTAGCTGAGGACAGTGATCGATAAATCAACTGCTCAAATAATCCATCACAATTGTGCCATTAAATGCTCCCAATATAGTCAATGATAAACTGCGGCCAGCGCATTTCTGGGAGGTGGTGTGGTGCATCCCTGCAGAGCGGAGTGAACCACATAGGGAGGGGATGAAGTACTTGTAGAGTTTGAAAAGAAACCTGAGGATCTTCATGTGAGCACAGATCAGTGGTGTGAGTCAAAGCTCAGGTGTGGCAAAGAGTGCCATCTGTGGGCGGAGGACGAGAACTGCAGGATGGGATGGTGTGAAACAAATCAGACTCCTGATAGTTTGGACGTCCAAAAACTACATCTATCACTGAGGATCAAACTTAATTCTTGACCTTGGAAAATGGCAGTTGAGTTATCATATCACATGATCTTTGTCAGCAAATGGAGTTTTCCCAGTTGTCATGGAATTGCGGATTTCCATTTTTTTTCAAAGCACAAGCTGAGGTTCAGATTCCATTCTCGACCTTACAAACTGCAAAAAAAACTCTTACCGTTAAGGAAGGTCCATTAAGTAGCGGATGCAGCTGATTTTAGGGGCTATACAAAAATGGGAGGGGTCAATGCCTTAATTTCCAGCATAATTAAGATTTATTTGGACCTCACCTTTGACTTAGAAAAAAACTGCGACACACTCCCACTAAAAACTCTCTAAAATATAATCCTGCATTGTTACAACTCGTACAACTACAAAAGCTAAAGCATAAACATTTAGTGTGTGTGTGTGTGGGTGTCCTGAAATAGAAACAGGCCTGGAGCTAGTTGCATAAGGCAGAACCTTTATGACCCACTTTACACACCTGAACAATCATTTACGACTATTTGATTCCTTTTTTTTCTTAATCCTGCAAGGGTTGATGAAATATAAATCCGGGGTATTAAAAAACAAATAGAACCTTCTCTACTCTCCAAAAAAAGTCAGACTAACCTCCCCTCAGCAAAAACAAAAAATACCCCCCCTTTTTGTAGCCTCCCCTCCACCCCTAATAATTTGTGGACAGTCCCTCAGTAGTGTAGTCAGTTAGTAGTTACTTTGTAGTTATCTTTAACCTCACAATTATCCAAATTTTTGCTTGAAACTTGTCACCACCAGTTACCAAATCAACCAGGACTGAAATAACTTTAAATACAGCATGGAAGCAGGTACAGGCTGCCAATCTTCTCAGAGACTGTCTCGTTTGTTAACAATGTCCCAGAAGGAGCTTGGTAATGATTTATTGATGTTAACATGCTACACGTGGCACATTTAAGAACCACGTCAGCCCATCTCTGACAGAAACAGGTTTCTCTTACAGCCATTTAGGAACAAAAGAAGTGTAAGTGAGGTGTAGCATAGTCGCTTTCTTTCCAGCTGTGCGGAGATCACTGCAGCTTTCACTCAACCTCTGAGAGCCCAGGCCCTCAGCGGTGACCCCCTCACATCAAACTTGACTGCTCGTGTCCTGTCTGCACGCCGACTTGTCGTGTAGGCTGTGTCGCTCTGTCACAAGACATGTCCCACATTTGCAGCCGCCATCGTTGGCCAGCAGGATGAGAGCGTCTGTCAGGAGAGCTGACACGCATGCCACTTTACTGGGCGACTGACAGAGGGCCACGCCACACTGTCACTTCTCCCAGATCTATTGCCTTAGGATAAACACGCACACAGATACACACACTCACACGCGTTAATAACACAAGAGTAAACAGAGCTGTAATCTCAGAGAGCAACTGACCGACCGTCTGACTGGATGACCGACCGGGGCTGAGGATGCTGGAGCTCTGTGTCACCCCTCATTCTTACAATCTCCAGCTGTCACATCAAACACTCGCTGTGTTGCTCCGCCTCCAGACTCAGCCCCACCGCCACCACCACCACCACCACCTTCCCCCACCCCTGCCTTCTGCACTGAGATCTCATCAGAAATGTATCCTGTAGCACAAGAGGACACGGACACAGTGTATCACCCTTTCTGATATTCCCTGAGTAAATATTGCCTCACACTGCTGAATCTGCTGGGCTTTAAAATTGCTATCTAATAATCGCAGACATGATGTAAAGACTTTGCTCATTTCAGGGTTTCGGGTTTGTGGGAACAGCAGTAAACGCTATAAAATCCGATGTACATGATTACCTACAGATTGGTGACAAAACCAACATAGTGTCTTGGAGAGGAGTTGGGTCACCATGAGCCTTCACAACAGCTTCAATGTTAAGCATAAACAACAGATGCCCTCGTGTGGTGTTTAACAGTGGTGTGAAGTAGGCCTACATTTACTGAAGTGCTGTTTTTGGTATAATTTTACTTGTACTTTACCTGAGTATTGCTGGTTTATGTTACGTTATACTTCTCCTCCACTACATTTCAGAGAGAAAATATGTTTTATTATACTGCATTTATCTGAAAGCTATAGTAGCTAGTTAATTTTACTTGTTAATGTGATTTTACATAAAAAAAAACACATGATGAGCTTATAGAGCAGAATACATTGTTATGTATTAAACCTTTATAAAAAAAATTCTCGTTTTGGGTCTATGAGTCTAGTCTATGAGTTGTTAGCATTTCCCCTCTAAACTTCTCAGGTGGTTTCATTTTAATAACTGTTCAAGACCTAAAGAGGTAAAATTATCCAATATTTCACAACAAAAGCAAAGATTAGAGAAACGTCCAAAAATAAATACAACTTTCCGTGGCTTTGTTTTTTTCTTATTTCCCCTCCCATCAATCATGTCACGACCCCTCAGATTTATCTTGTGACCCTTTGAAGGGGCCCGACCCCTAGGTTGGGAACCACTGAACTAAACTACCTAACTGTTAGTTAAGTAGTTAAAACTAGCTACAACAGTAAAATGCTACTTATGCATCAATGCATCAGTATTAACAGTCTAATAATGTTATATATAAAAATCACAGGGACCATTTTTCTGCATTGAGTTTTGCTCATCACACTTCTGCACTTCTCTTGGTGCAGAATGCAACACTTTATGTTTACACTGAGGTCTTGGTACCTGTACTTCAGTAAAGGATCTGAACAGGTTGGTGGAGAGTGCTGTTTAACATGTTGGTCTAAACTCTCTCATAGGTGTTCTGCTTGTTTGAGATCTGGTGACTGTGAAAGCTATAGCATGCGATTCATATCAATTTTGTACTAATCAAACCATGCGGTGATATTTCTGCACTCATCTATTCAGGCTTTGCGTTTGTAATAGCACCCCAGCTGCTTTAGCAGTGTGCTCCTGTGTACCATGCTGCTGCTGCTGCACTCACACTGTCCTCTAATGGCTGAAAGGTATATTACATCTGTTTAAATAAATAAATAATGGCGGGATGTTTCTCATCTTATCCTTGATTTATTCAGGGTACTTTTGCTGCGAGCACTGCTCTACTTTTTAAGAACATTGTGCTCACAGTCACACCTGAGAGATGCCCAGTATGATCACAGTCTGATGCATTATCTACTGAGCGGCTCCACTGGATCAGTTGGGGGTTCAGGGTCTTGCTCAGGGTCTTGAATCCTGGAAGTGCAAACCATAGCCTCTCAACATTAATGAAGCCATAGACCTGGAAACATATGCATGCAGCACCGAAGCCCCATTTACAGTTTTAGTTTTGTTTGTAATTCAAATTTAGACTATTATCTTATATAATATATAACGGTTTACAGTGTAAATAAGTAGAAAATACTGCAGTAGCCTATGCGATATTTTCATTTTAAATTTACACTCATCATGCACACAGTACTTGCACAACTTTAAATAAATGTAATAATGTTAGAGCTTAATTGTAATTTGTGATGCCAGAAACAACCATGAACCCGTTCAAGGATTCTTACATCCCACTGTGGGAAATCCCACTTGTGTTTACTCAAGAGATAAACTGTATGTCTCAAGTAATGAGCCGTTGTTTGTATCAAATGTGGTGCCGGTAGCTCACCAATAGGTGGCAGTGTGCATTCATGCAACACCTTTATCACAGAGATTATGATTGAACAAGACTGAATCAAACATAGTAGATTCACATTTACATAGATTTAGTAATAACATTATAGATAATAACCATATAGAGAAGCAGATGTACTGTAGCATGAATGTAGTGATGATCTTTGAGCTCACACAGAGAGATCTGGTATTTCATGTCTATGACACCCCAAGACTCATGAATACAACATGGCTAAATGTAAAGCTGCTTAAAAACCTACAAGGAGATGAAACCATCCTCTTTGCCTCTCATATGACTTAGTTTGATGTATTATATAGGTGTGCAGATGGACCCGATACAGACATCAAGACCATCAGCTGCATGCAGCAGCCCTGTCTGCTTCCCCAGCGGCTCGCTCCAGTGTCACAGCTGTTTACCTCCAGTAATGCCGCCTAATTAAATATGATGTAGGGCGACCTGCTGGGACCCCCACGCTTTTGAGTTCATACGAGAAGCTCAGGTCAGAAGGCTACAGGTTCTGGACGTGAATAATTAATCCTGAAATGGACTTTGCTCTTCTCATCAGAGGCTCTTGTTGCTGGCAATAGTTACCAGAGTAAGACAAAAACAGCTGTTCCAGTTTATTTCTTTGTCATGAATGTTGTCATCCTAATCTGCAGGAATAAAGGAAGACAGCAGAGATAAAGATGGATTCTTCATGTGTAGATGATAAGAAAGACATCCTGCTGTACTTTGTCTGCTGAGCATTTTGAGTAAAAAAAAAACAGCCTGATCAACATCTGTTGATGAAAGTTGGCCTGAACTTCAAAACCGAGAGATTCGTCGATCACTGCTCTGAACTGGTGTTTGAACAAGATCAAGCTTGAAATACTATCAAAGATAATCATTTATTTAAAAGGAAATAGATAATACAAATGAAACAAAATCATTTTGTCACACAAACGAGTTCATGAGTCATTAACAGCAAAAAGGATCCAGTTCTCTCACAGGAAACTCATTTGCTGTCTTACTTGCAGACATTACTCTTATGAGTTTTTATGACATGAATGGTTTTGACACAGGGCGCTTCCGAAAAGTGCTTTCTGTGGAGTAAATACTGTACAGTGCAATGCCAAGTAAACAATACATCACATCTGATCATTCATTGGTAAACATCTTTTATATCAAAGAACTTAAATGTTCAAAGTTTCATCAATACAGTACATTTATAGCAGACTTCACATAGACCCTGGGCAACCTCCCAGTCTTGGAGTATTTCACATTTAATTATCTCCCTTTGGAATTCCACCAACACCCTCTGATTAGCGTTGCTTTTCTGCAACCTTCAGTTCTGAGTGCAGCCTCACCCGCTTTTCTCACAGTTCAGTTGCCCTCTGCTCTCCTTCAGTTTGTCTCTCTGGCCCTCCGGGGCCTTGGAGTCTCCTCTCAAATCGGTAACCACAGCTCGAAGGCTTTTGAACCTGTCCAGCCGGGCGCTCTGGGCTGCCTGAAGCCTGACTTCTGAACCCTGAGATGCACTGAGGGAGCTGAGGGAGCGCACTGCTGCCAGGCCGCGCTCCTTTCCAGAGGGGCGGCGCGGTGTGGTCATGGTGCCGAGCTCCCCTGGGTGCTCCATGTCCCTGATGACCTCACACAGGTAGCGGGCCAAGTCCTGGCTGGAGAAGGAGAGGGTTTTCTGGGAGCGGCGGAAGGTCAGAGGGGACGGCAGGGTTTCTGTCTCTGAGGGGGGAATGGCCAGACGCAGGGCGATAGCTGCACTGCCATTCCCATTAGACATTCCCTTCTTGTTGTTGTCCTGGGGAAGCTTAGTCTGTGGGTAGGAGATGATGCTTTGTGGATAGCTGTACCGGAGAGACTGTGCCGGGCTGGGCTGGAGGGAGCGCTGCAGCTCCACCATATTAAAGGCATTCTGAGAGACCAACAGAGAGAAAAGCAGGGAAAGAAAGAAGGACAGACGAGAAGAAAAGAGACGTTTTTTTTCCTCCAGTGTGTAATCTAATCTGTGAATTTAAGAGATAATGAAACAAGATTGCCACATGACACCAATCTGTGTTCAGAGCAGCGTAGCTCAGCTAATGCCTCTGCCAGCAAATGAACCTGTTCCTTAGACTAAGACGAAGATCCACCACGTAGGAAGAAAAGTTGGCAACAACAGCACTATTGATTAGCCATGTAATTAATTATCTGTGGTGGTGGTGGTGGGGTGCTATTACCAGCACTATTAAAACAGAGGCATTAACAGCTATTGGTGTCTACTTGCTTAATTTCAGCTAATTGACTCACATCCCTCGATCCCCAGGGAACTGATATTTGGTTTCCATTTGAAGGCACCAACAAACACCGCTCTCTATCAAATGTTACGGTTTGCTCATTTAGCTTCTGTCCTATCTTATTTGTATTCTTCAATCCTTTAAAAAGTCCTGAAATATACTATGATGACATTTAAACACATACAAACGGAAATGGCAACTTCACAGAGTGCAATAGCCGTGTTCAGTACTCTATTTACTTTCCCTTCCTGTCTAAATACCAGCATGTGTATATGTTTACCTGATCCTGCTCCCCTCCACCTTCCTCGTCGTAGTTGAGCACATTTTCCCGGATGTCCTCCCACTCGCCGTGGTGTGCAGACACATGGTACACACCCTCCTTCAGGCCCTTGTGTCTCCTCCAGCAGGAGTAGAGAAACAGGCCCAGCATCAACACTGAGGGGTGCCAGAGAGCAGGTTAACACAGTGGGAGCACTCTCACATAATTAAAATGAGATTCGGAGCAGAAAAACATATCTTTGGGTGTAAATGAAATTGACAACGTGAGAGGAAAGTGATGATATAAACACGGAGATGCTAGCAAACACGACCCTGGCTGTACTATGTGAATATATGTATTTTTCATCAAATGTAAAATAACACCCCACATCCTTCTAAATAAATAGGCAATGTAGACTAATAATATTTTACTGTAAATTAATTTTCCATCACATTGTTTTGTCCTGTAAGATCTATTAGTTGCACTGACTGCACAGTTAAGACATACTAATGAAACATGCATGGAAACAGAGGCACCACCTTTTCACCTATTCCGGTTGATGTTGCCCCTCTGTTTCCTGTCTTATCAAAGACTGCAGTTCCTTAGAAACCTATTAACTGAATTTGTACTCCTCCCAGCTTAAACTCAAAGCCTCAGTGACTCGGCTGAACGCAGGGAGGAATGCTGCGGGAGCCAAGCAGGAAAGGTCCTAAAGCATACACATCAATCACAGCTATTGTGTGCTGAATTATACAACATGCTGGACTGACCTTTAAAGTCCATTAATCTCAACCAATATTTTTCTCCAATCTGCCATCCCTCTTCCTCTTTCTCCCTTCCTCGCTATCTGTTTTTACTGGTTCACTCTCTGTTTTTTTCATGTCTCTCATTCTTCTTTTTTGTCTCTCTGTATTGGAACTTCCCCATCTTTCCTCTTCTCTTCCTCACTCATTAAGTCTCTCACTGTTGCTGTTTTTCAGTCCCTCCATGGCCTCTGTCTGGCCTTGGCTTTTATCGCTCACACTAGATGGGATCCATTTAAACTAGAATAGTTTATATTGTGCATGCTAAATATCAGTTTAATTGGAAATCTTCTGAGAAACGCAAGGTAATCACATTAGTCTGGATTTTTAAAGTAATTGCTTCGAGAGAGAATAATGTACCGACAGCTCTTTGTGGTCACACTAACAGGCAGGTATTCATAAACAAAGACAGAAAAATAACTCCCTGAGAGCTAATCTCTGCTAAAAAAAAAAGAAGTTATCTCAATTAAAATCCTCATCTCTATTTATTCACTACCTGGAACATCTTTAACACCTCAGCTGCTACACATTTCTATTTCCTATTTCTATGCTGCTCTCATATCAGATAGAAAAAGAAAGATTGTAAGCTTCCCTCCCCTCGCTCCTCAGCCGGCCCAGGGAGAGCGCTATTGATCAGCTGACCCGGCTCCTTCACCGCTGCGCCAGAGCGCCCTCACAGAAAACACCAGAATCTCGATGAGGCCCGACGCCAGCCAGATGCCGGCCCTCCTTCTCACCTCCAGAATTACCTGCTTCGAGGTGCTGCTGCCTGCAGGCCTGTACTCACACCAACCCTCAACATCACCTGAGCTGATATTCAACACATCTCTATAGGGGAGGAGTTCAATTCACAGCGCAGAGGGGCTGTAGCCAACCCCTCTACCACACACACACACACACACACACACACACACACAGTTAGGCACAGGTAAACACACAATCTAGTTGCCTGTTGAAAAACCTTGCCCCTACGCCTGCAGCCACTACTACTGCCCAGACATGTGAGTGTGCAGCTACATTCCAGTGAGATCAATATCACTCAGGGTGGAGTCACTCATCAATCCATAATGCTGCAGCCTCTTTGCCCTCTAACAGTTACTATGGACAGGGTATTATGATGTTAGCCTGGACTGGACTGTGAATTATGAATGAGCGTTGGGTAAACAACTACAAGAACACAGCTTGATCAAAACACTTAACCCTTTCACTCTGGCTCCGGTCAGAGGATAATGAGAAAAAATGAGCTCTGATAGATGAAGCATCTACGGAAGGTTAGGGGAAAAGAAAACTGACGAACGAGCAGAAGGAAATGAGACAGGTGAGAGATGGGGAAGAGTTGAAAAAAAAATAATTTATTCATAAATCTTTCAGGGAATAAAAAAGAACAGGCACTTTACATGATCGCATGGCATCCAGGGCCCATATGGGAAGCTAATTCCTTCCATTCTTCAAAAACAGAATGTCATATTTGATGCTGGACTAATGAGGCTTGGTCAGACATCAGCTCATCTGGCTCTGTCAATAGCACACGCTCAGCTCACATTCTGGTCGGTCTGTGATGGCTTATGTAAAACTTAATAATGGATGATCATTTTAACTTTTAATGCATGTTGAGGCAGAGTAGGAGTCCCCCCTTAATTTAGCACCCAGCTAGCAGGCTCGCTTAGTGCAGCGAGTGTGAGCTGTATTTATGGTAGTGGCTCCTGTGGTGATGAGGGTCATCATTAAACTACATACTGTATAACCAGCTGTTCATTAAACCCGGCCACTGGATTCATTTTATTTCCACATTCAGGACTGTTGATCATGAGGTAAAACCGGTTCTTCTTTTTGCTTTAAGTTTGAGAGAAATAATGGTCTAGCTTATGTTATTCATTTTTTTCAAGGTGTTAAAATGTAATAGCAGTCATCAAAGACAGCTCTTTCCAACTTTCCAATGTGAATTATATTGACAGCCTGAACAGCGTGTGATTCTTGTGGAGGTGAAAAGTTTGAGCCTTGAATATAAATGCCTCATCAACGACAGTGGGCAAGCTACTTCAAATGGACCGCACCTTCTTTTAGTTAGCATGCAAGCAACACATGATTCATGAATGATGCCAAGGCCACACTTTATCATCTTTGAATTCAGTATCAAATATTAAAGACCGATTTATATGTTTCACTCTCAAGTATCAGAATAACTGATGTCCCAATACTAGCCACATGCCCTGGAGGGAATGTTGAGTCAGTTATAGAGGCAGGGACAGTGTATTGAATTGCCCGGGCGTTTTATAAGCCTGTCTCTGACTGAAAGACTCATAAACAGCAATGTGGCCCTACAGAGGGTAGTGAGAGCAACATGCAAGCCACTCACAAACATACACACACATCCTTCTATCATTGTGAGGACCAGAAAAATCAAATTTCCTTAGCTGCAATGCCTAAAACTAACACAATTAATTCATCCTTTTCCTAAGGCTCAACAATAAATTAAAGGGATAGTTCATCTTTTTTGACACAAGTGTGGTGCTTTGGATAGAGATATCAATGCATATACATTTAAAAGGGCCCTGCTAGCAGCAGATGTGGGTGGATATTGAAACTTGATCCTATTAGATTTTAATGCAGCTTATGACACCATCAACCATGCAATTTTATTAGACTGTTTACACAAGTGGGCCAGAGTCATCAGCACTTCACCATCTCAAGTCTAGAGCTGAAACTTTTGATAACTGATTAATCATTTTCAGCCATTTTTTGAGCAAAATGCCCTACCAGGGTATATTGCAAAATGCAATACCCTGGTTCATTTCAGCTTTGCTCTGCTTGTTTTTTTTTGTTTTTTTTTAAAAACATTGTGAATTGAATATATTTAGGTTTTGGACTCTTGATCTGAAAAAAACAAACACTTTGAAGATGTCATCTAAGGCTCTGGAACATATTGATGGTCATTGTTCACTATTTTCTGACATTTCAAATACTAAATGATTCATTGATTCAGTGAGAAAATAAACACAAGATTTGTCAATTATGAAAACCAGTAGTTACTCGTATCCCTATTCAGGTTATACCTTTTAAACAGAATGTTTTCTCAGTTAAAACTGACAATTGTATTGTGTTATCTGAAAACTTAACTTGTGGTGTTCCTCAGGGTTCAATTTTAGGCTTAGGGAATTTTTTATTTTTCTGTTTGTATATGCTTCCACTTGGTCACATGATGCACAAATATAACATTTCTTTACATTTTTAAACAAATACACAATTATACCTGCCTATGAAGCCAAATGGCCCAGCTGGCCTTACTTCTTTGAACTTCTTTCTTGCTGACTTTAAATAATGAATGTCATGAAACCTTTTGCAAATAAAACAAAACCAAATCAGATGTTCTAATATTTAGACCACTGAATTAAATACAAATTTTTTTTTAAGTGGTTTAAACATGCTTCAACTAAGAAATATATCTCTGATTCTTTTTTAAGTACTACATACCTGGAAAAGGTCATCCATGAAATCATACCTTCTCGCTTAAAAAACGCTATGTACTCAAAACTCAAAACATCAAAATTCAGCAGCTCAGGTCTCAACAGACACTACAAAGAGACCACATAACCCATTTCTTATACTTATTGATTTTAAGATTCTACTCCTCACCTACAAAGCAGTCAATGGTTGGGCTCTGGTACACATTTCTGAACTTATGACCCCTTATATGTCAGAGTGCAGTCTTAGATCATCCAGTAAGTCAAAGTCTTCAAAGGGAGACTTTTTCAGTGAAGGACCTCAAACTCCCACACCCAAGGCTAGCCAATTCACATTTTACTTTAAAATATTTTAGAAAAGCTTCCTTTTTAACATGCTCTCACTTGATTTTCTTTTTTCCCACTATCATATAATTTTGTGAACTGAACTTTATATATTATATTCATATTGCTGCCTTAATCTGATGTTCTTGTCTTATTTATCACTGTTTGAATTGTTTAATGCTGGCTTATTTCCCCCCACAACACAATGCATAAAGTACATGTGAATAAATTCATTCATTTTCTTGATTTGCTAAAGACATGGAAAATCTGTTTAAAAAACAAGATTGTTTTGATACACATACATGTTATTCATCACATCTTTGCCACACTAATGATTTAATATTTTCACTGGTGGGAGCATTTATCTTTTATAATGTGCGCCGGCCAATGTGTCAATCAAAGGCCACACCTACAACCCCTCCACTTGACTCTGCATTGTGCTCACAGCATGCTGTGCTGTAGCTGGGAATGTGCTGTGAGACTGTGGTTAGTTTTACATTTAGTCGCAAGATATGTCATACATTATTATTTTTTTAATTTTTCAAATAACTCAAAAAACATTAAACAACTGCAGAACTCCTGGCCAGAGCTCAAAACCACAGGCTCACACAAATGTAACGCCCAGACGTAATGTAAATGGTCAATAATCTAGGCAACAACAATATTAGCTAAAACACTATAACATTATGGGATAAAGATTTTGTCACCTCACTGGATTAGTATTACATTATAGCCATTCAGAGGAAGTTATTTTTAATGCAAAAAAGATTATTTAATTAAATAAATAGTAAATAGCTACATTACAAAGGAACTAAAAGTAAGTAATTAGATGAATTTCAAATTTTCAAATGAACTGAAGGATCACATGGTCAATTATGGGTACCGCTTATGCTCATTAAAGCCATTCAAGAGCCACTGGATTATCCCAAAAATGTTTTGTTACCAAGCTTAGAACAAGGCTTTTTAGTCTTGAAAGTTGACATTTTGGAGATATAGGACATATGAATGGATGGCAAGACTATCAACAAAGAAATTTCTGCAAAAAAATCATACATACATTTAAATGTGTAATTTAAACATTGTGAATACTGTTTTTCTTTTTAGTAACAATCTTACCTTTTCAAATTATCAGGGACTTTTATTTTACTTGTATTTAAGACATAGTCCTCTGTGGCCAGCTGGGGTATTTCTTTCACCATAGGACGCAAATAGCAAGCTGCTACATTATTCTCCAGATAGCATGCTTTCACATTTTAAAATACACAATGAACAAAACAGTTTCTCTGCTGTATGCTGTTTGCTGTTGTGAATGCTTAAAATGTGGTTGCATTTTGGCACACAATGTTTTGTAGATTACCCTGTTTGCTACTGCTCTTTTTTTAAATTGCATGTTGCTCGCTGCCAGATCTCTGACCACAGGAACCTTGCCCCATGCACAGTATATCTATGTAATATCACTATGAGAGAGTAACTCACCACACTTGTGTCAAACTATCCCTTTAACCTACAATCCCTTTATTATTATGCAGTTTAACCCCCTAACCTTAAGAATATGAGTGATTCTGATAAATAAACTTTATGACAGACCTTAACCTAAATATAACCCGAAATATAATTCTAGCCTAGAATTAACCTAGAATGAACTTGGTTAAAGTAAGAGACAATAAAAAACTTGAGTTTTTTCTTGATGTAAGTGACCTTTGATTACAGCTCTAAACAGTGTACATAGCACTAAAGTGCACAATACGGACACATTTACTGGCTTGGGAAAACAGAAATGTACACAGAAATGTGGAAGGAAAGGCAAAAGAAAAAGACACCAAGGGAGTAAAATGAGTGGATGGTGAGATATAAAATGAGTTGGACAGATAAAAGGTAAGGCTGCGAGTGAAATTGACTTCTGAAGGCAGAGCGTAACATTGGAAGAGACAGGGGACACAGAAGTGATGAGAAATATAGAAAAACACATAAAGAAACTCCCCGATTCTCCGGGGACTTTAACAGCTTCCCTGTGAATCACAAATTAAGACATACAATGTTTCCCTCCCTGCTTCCATTCCAGTGCAAATATTTGTTTCATGTTTCCACCAACCTCCCATGGAGAAATCACATCCTGGTGCAACTCAAGAGATCAATACATCTACAAGATATGTGTATGTAGATTTCACAGAACCAAACAGGGGTGGAAAACAAATAACACAGTTGATGTTACAGATAAAACCAAACATAATGCAAAAATCATACCATGAAGATGAGAACAAACAAAAATAAGAATACACAAAGATGAAAATCAATGTATTACAGACAAAAAAGAGAGAAATTGGCAGACAAAAACATAAAATTGATAAAAACAACATGAGAAGAGATGATGAAAGTGTTGGGTTACCATAGGTAGAAGAGGACATAGTCGACATAGCTACCTAAAAAGGCCATGACACAGATGCTGATGGCGAACATGGAACTGAGGCTGAGGGTGTTGCTGTCCTCGTTGTGGAACATGGCGAGTGTCACCTCGCAGTGGCGTCCCCGGAAGCCCTTGCTGCAGTGGCACGAGTAGCGGGACGGAGAGTGAGCCACACAGGTGCCATGGCGGCACGGCCGGCTGGCGCACAGCGTGTAGACACACACTTTGCCCAAGGAGCTCTCTTTGGTCATGTGGCCTGGAGGGCACCTGTGCAGAGGAGAGACAGTAGTGAAAAGAAAAGACAAGAGTCACTTGGGAAGCTGTCAGATAAAAGGAGCACTGAATTCGACAGAGCTATGAAACCTAAGCTGACAGTGTAAAAATAAATCCCCCAGGAGTTACACCTCTTATATCAGATTCAAAGATATGCTTTTTGAAGTTTACAGTGTCGAACCCGAGAAGCTAAACTTGGCTTTGCAGTAGTAGTCCCTCAGTATATTTATACAAAATATCCCCTGAATATCATTCACCCCTGTCCCCTGCTTCTCTCAACGATTTGTTTCCTGAGGCTGTGCTACAATCACAGAATATGGATGTCCAACCGCAGTGAAAAGCCCCACACTGGTTCGGAGTCTGGAAATCACAGCCAGGACACTCAGTGGTCCTGCAGAGTTTAAAAGGGGCAGCCGAGACTCTGGCAGTCCCTGCTGTTATACACTATTCTCTCAGGTTGACACACTATTAGACACACAGTGTAACGGGGCTGAACTCAGCCTAGCTGCCATCTGGTGGACACTTTGATCTCAAGTGTGTTGCAGGAAACTCAGATCAGACCATTAAACTTAGATGCAATCTGTATTTGCATATATCATCTACACTGATTACTGTGTGTTTGATTTTCTTCTTGTGGATTTATAAATTGTAACTAGTGACTTAATTATTGGACCAGTCCAGGGTGTACCCCGCCTCTCGCCCAATGTCAGCTGGGATCGGCTCCAGCCCCCCCGCGACCCTCTGAGGATAAGCAGTATAGATAATGGATGGATGGATGGATGAACTTCATTATTTTTGATGTATACATATATATATACATATATACACACACACATATATATATATACATATATATACACACATATATATACACACATATATATAGTTTACTAATGTTTTATAGATAATTTATAGGCCATTACTGAAAACAACTTTAGGGTTGCCAGTTATACATTTTGGTAAATTATCATTAATTAAATAATTAAATACTCACGGGTTTCTCACTTTCTAATAAGTCATCAGCAAAAGTTACTAAGTCATAACACATTAATAAAGAGTTTATACAACAATCCACTGAGTGTACAGTTGTAAGTGTTAATAAACTGTTAATATAGGGATTAAGGTCCAGATGCTCTGCATTATATATAATAGGACGGGCTACTCTTAATGTAAAGCACTTTTAGCAAAATATGTTATAAAATGGAGTCTATTATTATTATTAACATTATTAATTATGGTGACTTGGTTACTTGGTTGTCTGTCCTATATACTGTATGTTATGCAATGTCATGATTTTCCAGGCTGTTCCCCTGCATTGTATTTTTGGACCAATGCAGCTGCAATCTGGCCACAGATGATTTGTCTTTTCTGGATCTTTTTTTTTTGGTCATATGTTGCTTTGAAAACTCGTACATATAAATACTGATTGATGATAAATAGCATTAAACCTAATGTGACCTGCCTCTGTAGCAGTTTTTCATATTGTGAATTAAGTTACTTTACATTTAAAGTTCCTTTTCAAAGGGTTATATTATTCTGTCTACCTGCTGTAGGAAGTGTTACATCGTTGAATTCAATTTACTCATTTAATTGTAAGCAAAGTTGCAGTCCTTCTAAATGGTAAATGGACTTTTACTTATATAGCGCTTTTCAACCGTTGAAACGGTTCCCAAAGCACTGTATCAATAATCTAAGCTCTAACACTAGTCTAATTCACCCATTCACGCACACATTCACACACCAATGGGGACACAGCTGCCTTGCTGACCTCCACCGGGGGCAACTTAGGGTTCAGTGTCTTGCCCAAGGACACTTCGACATGTGGACAGGAGGAGCCAGGATCGAACCACCAACCCTGGGGTTAATGGACAACCGCACTACCCTCTGTACCACAGCCGCCCAGAAGCCCAGAAGCCGCCTTGTCTCTGGATGTATGTGTTCAAATATGTACAGAACGTGCCTGCCTACTGTAATTAACATGCATTAACATTTTTTCTGTTTATTTACAGCACCTGCACTCGTGGTGTCTCCAGAGGTCAACGCAGACCAACGGAGGGGAGCAGTGATGTTTCCTGCAGGCTTCTGAAGAGCAGCCGACAGAGACGCCCTGCAAAGTGACCACTTGAAGCCCCTCTGAAGGCTCCTGATCCAGAGGGATGGAGCGGCCGTTAAACCTCACATCTCGCAAACAGCCTGGTGGAGAGAGAGGATGAGGAGAGAAAAAAAAACATGGAGTTTACAATGCCAAAAGACACACTAAGACACCAGTCCTCGGGCAAAATATTTTATGGACACACATTTACACCGTGGCAGGGGTGTAAACTCAAACACACAGGCACACGCATTGACACACGTAAACAGACTCGCTGACACACCTGCGGACCAACACACATACACATGCTCTCATGCATGCAAACACTCAAACAGCCCAAGGCTAAGCTGTCAGCATGGACTTTTTTTTTTTTTTTTTGCTGGATATTTTCTCTGCTGGTTAGTTTGCTCACTCTGTGGGAAGCATGAGGTCTAACACATCATTTAAATACCGATCAGTCCCACTGACTCACTTTCTCTCATCTGCTTGAAACCAAAGGATCAAAACACCTTTGGGCTAGTGGTAAAGGTAAGCAATGAATCATTTATATGTCCATTAATTTTAATAAGTATACAAGTTAAAGTCCACTCCTTTGAGTTTGTGTATGCCAATTAATCTATTTACAAACTGACCAGTTAATTCATTCACCTCATCTATTGATTTTTCCACTCAACAATAAAACCATCTGTTCCATCCTTTATCTTAATATCCATTCATCCATTCTCATTCTACCAAAACATTCAAGCAGCCACCTACCGAGGAAGCTCCGGTTGTGTCCTGAGGGAAAAGAGTTTCCAAGCATCACCACGGAGGGGTCAATAATGAGCTCCTGACTCTGCCCAGGCGAGGCTGTAACCTCTCGTTGGCCTCCGCCTCCGTCCAGTCGCAGGGTGAACTCTCTGCCATACCGATCCAGCTCCACCTCATGCCACTCTCCATCATCCAGGCGATGGTAGGGCAGTGTGAGGTTGTAGTCACCATCTCCAAGGTTGTATAAAACAGCCAGCAGACCCTGAATAACCTGAGATACACACTAGAGCGTTGCTGACTTGAAAGTCAGAGAAAGGCTCGAGAATTGAGGGGTTTAAAGTCTACTACTGGACTGCACATGGAAGACTTTTGCATTGCTAAATTAAAAACAAGCTGATCTGTTCTGTCATCAGCTGCAGTAACACCATTTGTGTTAGTGTGGATTTCAAGGTTTGGAATGGTTGTGTGAATAAAATTGATTAATTAACAGATCTTGAGCATAACAACGTTATATAAAGGTTGGGCCAGGCAAGAATTGTGATATTTAACTATCCGGAAAAGACTCTCCGTGGTGAACCTGCCAGAAAAAATGGCAATGAAGATTTCAGTGGTAAAAATTAATTCAGTAATTTTGCAGCCATGATGCTTTGCAGAGCCGCCGTACACATCACTGCATGGCAGAAGCCAGAGTCATCCCGAAGGGAAGGTATACAAGAAACAACAATTATCTTCAGCAGTTAAGGATGAGCGAACACAATGGACTCAACCAATGAGGGGCTCCCATAACTGCAGCTTGTACATGTCCAAAGCTTAATTGGAAACAGTGGGGCAAGATAATTCACATTCAGCCCAGCCTGCATTAACTATTGCTCCCTCAGCATGGGCATCTCAAATGCGTCTCCCCCACTGGACACACACACGCGTACACACACACACACACACACACACACACACACACACACACACACACACACAGTAAAAGCTGACTCTGTGCTCTCCCCAGTGCCTCATCCTGCCCTCAAGTCCGCAACAAAAATGAGCAAAGGACAAAGGACTCAATCAATACTTAGGAAAAAATCTGATTATATAAACTTTCTGCAGCGCCCCCAGAGATCTACCCAATCACCATTACTGTAAGCACAAAGCGTTCAAGTGAATTTCATAAGTCTGAATTTCTGTAGATCTTTTCAAATTCAAATCACATTTAATGCAAAAAAAAAAAAAAAAGAAAAGCTATGATTTTTACTGTTCTAAAGGGTCACTGGTCTTTGACAAAGTAGTGCATGCCAGTCGCTCCCAAAAAACTCCTTCACAGACTGCATTAGATAAATGTTTTCTTTACAGAGACACCACACTCCTTGGAGAGTTGCATGCTGTTTATACCCAGCTAGCCCCTGGTAACCTTTGTTCGAAAGTGTGGTTATTTATTCAGTGTGCACTCTATCCCATATCTACCCTTAAAAAAAAAGGGTGGAGAGAGACAGCCCTTTAAATTAGGGCTTGTTGTCGGCAAACACACCAGGCTTGTGCTCAAGTGTTTCTAAGAGCTTTGAGACAAGCAGGCTGAAAATGCTTCAGCGTGCTGCCGCAGACAGACATCAGATACAGATTTTATACAGCTCACCAATTCAGCTCCAGAGAGGCTTTCACAGAGAGCCTTCACAGCCCACATACAGTAAAGGCTACAGCATTTTCCTTTTCCTGTCACTGTGGGACTGCACCAAGGGAAGAGGACAACATTGTTTTTCCTTATGTAGTGTAAAGACCCAAAGAAGAACAAGAGACTAGGCCGATTCTTTAAACACTGCTGTCTAACAATAACAAGCACAAGCACAAAGACAAGATGTTTTCAAAGACGGACCACTCATGTGGAGTATACCATAACGGGGACAGGTTCACTGCAAACAGCTGACCTGTGAGTTAGCGAAAAGTAACAGAGCCATTTACTAGCCAGGTGCAGTTCACACTCGGCCTGTCAGTCAATGAGACGAAAGGCTATGACAAGAAACACTGGCTTCACATCCACTCAGGAAAGTGTCAGGCAGGAGAGGCATGCTATTACTGGAAGTTTGGCTAAGTGAAGTAGACTTGTCTCCTGAAGAAATGTTCTGTGTGAGCACCACTCCACCCCAGTTGAGGCAGAGTGAGCAGCATGCATGCAGACATGACTCTGAGCTCATCACTTGAAGAAAGCTGTGTCATAACCCCTAAGTACAGAGCAGGGGATCTGACCTTCACTTCACTGCCCTTGAGTTACAATGTACACAGTTGCTTTCTTGCCATAATGATTTGCACTTGAAACATTAACCAGAGACAGAAATAACCTTAAATAAAGGAGGCCTCATTTTTTAAACAGCAGCCTCTCAATAGCAGCATTCTGCAGACTTATTGAAAGACCTTGTCGAGAACATGCATATGTCAATCACCAGCCCCCTCGGTTTCCACCCATATGTCTCCAACCCTGGTATTACTCACTCTCAGCCTGACAAGCATTTGCAACAATCATTGTCCAGGAGCTAATTATCATTTTAAGGCCCACAAACAAGACAATCAGAGCTGCCAAGGTGGAGGGGAGTGTCCAGCCATGACTCACCTCTAAACGTAGGTATTCATTCTGCTCCTGGGAAAGCAGGCTGAGGATGACACCGGCGGCGGCACGCGTCCGAAGCCCAGCCTGGACCCTTGTCTGTCGCGCAGGCAACGACCACAAGAGCTGGAACTGAATGTGGCTCCGGCCGTCAAAGGAGAACTCTGGAGCCACTTGTCAATCAAAAACACACAAGGCTTGTTCAATTATTTCAGCTGTCATGTGGGAAATACACGAGAATATCACAGCGAGGAGCACTTTATGTAAAGCGAGGTTATCTTCATACAGCAGCAAACTCCACAGAGATCTCACTGTACTTTCCCTGAAAACCTCATGGTCAATTAAAACCAATTTGTAATGCTTACCTTTATCACACTGAGGCCCTGCAAACCCCGGTTCACACAGGCAGCTGAAGGAGCCCCACTCGCCGTGACAGCGACCCCTCCTGCCACAGGAGGGAAGTTGCTCCATGTTGGTGCAGTGGTCATCAATAACAGAGCAGCCTGGCACAGTGTTGGAGGATTCAGCAGGGGAACCAAGGTCATACAGCTGAATGGAGGAAGAAGAACAGGAAAAAAAATATGAAGAGGAGAAAAACTCAGTGAAGGGACGGAAATGAATGGGGGGAATGTCTCTGTCCTTGCAATGATAGTAGATGAGTGAAACGAAACATGATTGAAGATTGAGAAAGAAATCTTAATATTATTACTATTAAGATAAAGACAGGGTTATTTTTATTGATCACATGCAGGGAAATTTAAGTGTCACAGAAGCAAAAATATGCACAAAATAAGACGTAACCTAAAAAACCCTAGAAAAACTAGAATACTATACACATTATTACACATTATCAACAATTATATATAATTACAATCATGAAGAATAAAAAACAAAAGTACTGTACATAAATAATCACATGTAATGTCACAAGATAATTCAATTTTAATGAATCAGTAAAAAATGTGCACTTCAGAAATGGAATCAGGGGGGTCAGTAAGGTGTCTTGTGCATACAGCAGTGTCAGCAGCATGAAGGTTGAGGTTATTGCACTTGAATAGTCTTTTTTGGTCAGGAAGGTTCCTAACTGAGTGAAATGACCCGGAAGTATCTTAAGTGGCAGCCATGATAAGAGCTAGTCGAATTCTCCAGATGCTAAGGAAAGGTGCTTCAGTGCTTCCTGTCTTATAGCTGGACCATCCTTTACCAAAGGAAAGGAGATAATGCTGTCCCACAATTCCTTGAGGCAATAACATTAAAGCGACCACGGCAGACCCACGTCAATAACATCCGCTGTCACATAATTTCGTAGCCTAGAGTAAGTGCAGTGGGATTCTGTCTTTTCCCAAGTCCTTATGAATTCTCCTTCACATCTTTCCTTGACCTCATGACGTTTTCCATCAAGGTCAAGGAAAAGTGTTTAGAAAAAGATAAAGGACGTCATTTTTTTGACTATTCGACTGCAGCCCAGGTTTCAGTAACAGCTGAGTAGTGTCATTGACTTACAGTCAATTATTCAATGTGTTGCTAATACACATATTCTTTTACAGTGGCAGAAAGAAATTAAGTATATTTACAAGTACTGTACCTAAGTACAAGTTTGAGGTACTTATACCTTATTTGAGTATTTACATTTTATGCTGTTTTTTACTTCTACTCCGCCGCATATTGGTGAAACACTGTACTTTTTAGTCCACTACATTTATTAACAGCTATAGTTACTACGTACTTTCCAGATGATGATTTTACATACAAAGATATGATCAGCTTATAAAATATGATGTATTGTTATAGATTAAACTATCTGGCAGTATATAAAGTAGAGAAAGATAGCACCACCTAAACCCAAACTACAGTATGATATTACAATTCTGCTTATTCATTAAAGCATTAGTTATAATAATCCAATAATTTAATATATAATAATACTATAATAATGAAAAATGTCATTCTGCTGTTTAATGAGTAGTTTTACTTTTGAGACTCTAGTATATTTTGGTGATAATACTTCTGTAGTTTTACTTAAAGATACCCTGTGGAATTTCTGACCACCAGTGGCACTATGGAGCATTGTTTTTATGAGTCGGTCCCCGCTTTGTTTGTCTAGCGTGCGCGCAGGAGGGTGCACATGCATGGGAATGCGCACACAATACACATTCCTACCAATGGTTTTAAATTAGTCCACTGATTCAGGTGGTGGTAGTGCACCAAGAAATAAACCAATGCACAAATAAAATCCAAAGTAGAAGATGACTGCTAGCAAGTAAACATAGACATAAACAAAGCATGTTTCAACCTCAAAAAAACATTAAATGAGAAACACTGAATGTAAACGGAAACTATGTTTATAGGAAAACTTCACAAGGCACCTTTAAGTACAATTCTGGATGCAGGACTATCACTTGTAATGACGTATTTTTATTTTATTTTTATTGTGGTATTACTGCTGTTACTTAAGCAAATAATGTAAATGATTCTTCCACCATGTTGTCCTTTTATATACTTCTGCACAATTGTAAAAGGTATGCAACATGGATCCTCCAACACCTATGCGACTCTTCATTTAAAGGATGAAATAAATAAAGGGATACAATACAGCAGTCTATTCATCCAATCTATTAATCTACAATACCCTTCATAAACAGGCCACATGGAAAAGTGAATTCAGTAAACTCAGTAAACTTGTTACCTTGCTGTCCACAAGCAGGTTCCTTATACATCCAATATAGTGTTTGTGCTGCAACTGTGGGTATTCATATGATATGTTCTCATTGACCCCTCCAAGCTGCAATACATGACTTCCATTCAGATACCTGGGAAACAAAAACATCTCTCAATAAACAAGTAAACAAAGAAGAAAAATGTGAGCAGAATAAAAGTACACAGGCACCATGTAAGTTCTCAAGGTTACAATTTAAAACAACTCTCTATATAAAGAAACACAACATACACGCCATATAATGTCAGCTGTCAAGGTTAAATTCATGGTTTCATTCTTTTCCTGCCAAGGCTGTCATCACTTTTACTGCTTTCTGACAACAAATATGACACCTTATTCTTGTTCTTTATCCCTTATTGTGATAAGAAATACATGATGGGTAAATTACTTTGGCCTGAAACATTTCATTCAGCACAGCAACTTTTTGGTATTTTTTTTTAAAACTGGCTACACAAAGAAGATAAAACAGAATGCTTTTCAGTGCTAATTACAGCTTGTTAACTAGCACATTCCCAGTTTAAAGACATAGCTATCTGTATTACCTAATAGGTCTAATACAGTGATCACAGTAAATGGTTCTTAAAGGTTATTACATTTTAGAAGTTATTAAAATGAATAGCTGTGGTAAAGCCCTTATGTACATTGTTAAACTTGATAAACTCATAGCTTAATTACAAAACAAAACAATGAGCGCAGTGGCAGGCCCGAGCCCACGATGGGGGGAAACAAACTGCTGTGGCAAAGCAAAACCGGCTATGTACAAACAAACATTCGTTGACATTATACGGATAATATCTCGAGTCACTATCTGATTTGATTTCAGTAAATGATTCCATGCAGCTTGTACATAGACACCATTTTAGATACTATTTACTGAAGATGAACTATAAGTCTGTGCATTTTTGTATAATATACCAGAGTTAGGGACATTACTCCTTTTTATTTTGAAGGAACATCATCTGTTTTCAGTTTGTAAAATATTACTTTGAGGTTAAACAGGACACTGAGGACGCTTCAACTAGGTTTTGCTAATTGCTAATAACTTTAGAGCTGAAACAATGAATCAAGTGATTGAATCGTCTATCGACAGATAATACGTGCAATTTGTGTTGCAACAACAGTATTACAAATGTTACCAAGTAAGTTCTGCATGCCAGCACATAATAAACAAAATTCTACGTCAAACTAGGGTAGAACGGACATATCCTTTATCCACTGTACATACCAGAATATCCTTTATATACTGCATGTGCACTATACCTAGTTACCACATCTGTATGTAAATATTGACTTGACATTTTTCACTTTTACCACCTTGCAAACGGCTGCCTCTGTAACTGCTAATGCTACACTATATATAGGATTGTTTACCCCTGTGGGGACAGGGGCATTTAGACACTGTCCCTATGGGCCATGCATCCTTGTAGGTTTAAAAACAGGGAAGAGAACAAAACCTCAGTAAATTATTAGTTTGCAACCAAAGGAAAACCCCAGAAGGATCTCTGGAGAATTTTTAAACCCCAATTGTTTGCTACTTCGACCACAAATACAGGGGTTCTTCAAAACAAACATGTAGCCACATTTATTTATTTACATATATGTTCATTTATTTATTATAAAATATAAGAAATACAATTTATTATTTATGTCATGATTTTGTACTGGATGACCGAGGTGCTTATTGGCTCCTTGTAGGATTCAAAAGAGTCGCTCGGTTTATGTATTGTGCCGTGTTGGTCAGACTTATTTCATTTAATTATTGATCTTACTTGTCCCTGTTGGGTGTGACCCCTCGGATTTCACAGGATGAGCGGTCCTCTGTCATTGCCCATGAGTCCACGCCTTCTGTCTCCATGATAATCGCACTGGAACATCGATCAAGAGTGAAGCGCACTTCCTTTAAATTGGGGGAGAGTGGAGAAAGGTCATCGCTGCTGCATATGTGGATGTGTGAGTCTACTGTAGCCAGGCACTTTCTACAAATTACAGCATATACTTTAATCTGACTTCTTCATACACAGGGAGAAAACTACATGTAAAGGCGCTAGCATGAATGTCCTTCTCTTACTTTACTGTTGCTCCTCACATCAAGGCGATGCCAGCGTCTATCAGCCACTCCAACATTATTTGTTAACTGGAGGACCAGGGTCCCAGAACCATGGTTAACTTTCAGACTGGGTGTCCCACCAATCAGTTCTGAGGAAAAGAGAGTTCAGAATGAACACTAGCTACTCTAAAATAAATCCAGATTATTATTGATACACCTGAATGAAACGTTTTCAACCCAAAAAAGGCAACTGTTACAGATAGAAGTGAAGAGATAGAAATGAAAATCAATTAAAGGGTCGGTTCACCCAAATTACTGATGACCGCGAATTATCCAGTAATGATGACACTGTTTCTGGAATGAGATGTTGCTACAGAAGATTTTTTTTAAGTCTCATATTTAAATGATGTGAGCCCCACAAATGAAATTGAATTAACCTTTGTAACGAAACAAAACTATCTGCATGGCTAAATAAGTGTTAAATGGGAAAATGTGTTTTTGTGTAATTGGGGTGAACCAACCCTTTAAGTTAGCCCCAGTGTAAAAGTGAAATCATGGAGACAGAAAATGGCAATTGGAAGACTGTATGTATGATATGTATAATTATCCAGACTCATTCTTTACCTATGGCCATGTAGTCCTCAGCATCCCCAGGCAGCAGAGTGGCCAGCGGGCCAGCATACAGTAGCAATCCGTCGTCTTCGTCTGTCATAAACTCCAGTGAAAGATGGCTATCAAAGCATGGCCTTATGGGGGGAAACCAGGCATAGCTGTTGCCAAGGAAACTAAGTCTTGTCTGCTGACAGTCTGGCCCCTCAAGCTGTGGGGGGCAGTGGCACCTGTAGCACCGAGAAGAGAAAAAAAAAGTGAGAATCATGGCAAAACACGGGGAAAGAAACAATCAGTGTCTTTCATGTTTTGTGCTCTGTGAAATCTTCACACTGTCCAATCTCTGGATCTGTGCGCAGTGACTTTTCTCCGGCAGACGTGACAGTCTTGTTGATTCACACAGGCAGGGTCTTTGACTTTGTCCACAGACAGCTAAGAAAGCAATTTTATCAGTCAATTGTTTGCATTAGCCACGAAGCCCTGAATATTTAATTTTACATTAAATCAATTAGCTATGAACACAATATTACTCCTGTCTATTCTTTATCTATCACAGCTGGCCGAGCTGAACCCTCTGGAGACTGTTCCTGCTCGGCACATCACATCTCCTTTGTTAAGAGATAATTAATTCTATTTCCCTCACATTTCTATGCGCCGCACCACCACTGATTTCCTGGACTTTTTTTCCACTTATCCCCACCCACCCCCTTCTCATTCTTAAGGTATTACACACTTTGGTTGGTATCTGTGCAATTGCCTCTTCTTGCACTTATCTACTTTGATTAGAGCTTGAGTGTTAGGGATCACTGCTCTTGCAGAAACTGGAAATGAAATGTTTTCCATGCCCCTCTTTAATGTGTTTGTGTATGAGACCGTAATGTTAAATATTAATAATCATATGAAAACACCACAAAGGAAGAGAGACATGCGGTGATGAAAAACAGCCCATTCAATCACAGCGATGGCGAGGATGGAAGGGACCAGTTGATCTCATTCTGTCCCCTCCACTGCAGGCATGTGAGACAAGCTGGATTTGCTGATAATGTCAAAGTCATCTATTTTCATGCAGTGTCTGAGGAAGGCTGTGTGTACTGAGGCTGTTAGGGGCTGTTTCTCCCCATTGCTGTTTATTTTGCAGAGGGGCAACACATGTCAGGAATACTGATCCATGCGCAGCAAAAGGGACGGCTTAGGCAGAGTGTAGCCTTATGCATACATATGCACACGCACAGCACCTCACTCTTTCACTGCTCTTTCATGTGACTCATGAGAGCAATGCCAATCCAAATCAAGAAGTGCAGGGCATGTTTTTCTCTCTTCTGACTGACAAGATCTGATCAGCTGCTGACTGAGGTTGCCTGTTAAGCTCCTCTGACAGAGGACAGAACCAAAAATTGGTTTCTTTATGGCTGTACTGCATTCACATGAGGGCACATATATAGCACACATGGGGAGATATCCTTCTCACAGAATAGAGGCTTATTTCAGCAGTGTGCAGATCAACAGCAGCAGAGACAATTTAAAAGCTAAAAGTGTAAAAATAAATACATAAATAAAAGCTCTGCACATCCTTTCTCTGAAAACTATGCCTTTGACAAACTTGCATGTACATGTAAATGCCATGAAATGAGATGTTGAGAAGTTGTGAGCATAGAGGGGGGCCAGAGTTGTACTAATCCCCTTGCCCTATATTTATTTAATCTGGGCATTAGTGTGTGCATGAAATGGACGCTGTTTGGTCTGGAATAGACTCCCATAGAGACCTATATATTTAAAGTTGAAGTCCTTTTTATTGACTAGACATTTGTCAATAGGGTTAATATTACAGGTACTGGCTAATGACCTTCATACAAAGGCTATCCTGCACACCTGAACTTCAAAAATTCAATATCAGGCTATAAATCTAGAGACCTCATTCAATAGTCTTAGCAAGATACACTCAGATATGCACATCCATGTGCATTGCTTCCATGGCAAATAGACCAAAACCTGCTACTCTATATTCAGCTGACAACACAGCAGAGCAGCTCAAGCAAGTTGGGTCAAGTTGCAGGTGAAGGAGATTTTTTCTCACAAGGGGCAATTCTGTGCTCATTTTCCAAGATGTCACTCTTACAGTAAGTCTACAGAGAACACTGCAGTTCACCAGGAAACTCCTATTTCTCATCCTATCTTTTAAGAGCTTCTTCCAACTCCAAGTCCTCCTGAACAACTGCAGACATGCCTCTCACCTGTATCCATTCTGGGTGTCGACGCAGGTTCCTCCATTAAGGCAGGGATTACTGGGGTAGGAAGTGCAGCGTTGGTGGGTCATTTCCCTGGCAGCACAGCCACACACAGCCGAGGACGCCAACGTCACTGAGACCAGGGATAAAGCACCTGAGTCTACCAGGGTGGGCGAGTCACTGATGCTTAACTGTGTGGAGCAGCCGCTGGATGTCTTGCAGTCTGCAACCACACAGTCATCTACCTGCACCTGGCTCACATTCACGTGCAGCAGTGACTGCAGCTGCGGAGAGTCAAAAAAGGGAAGAAGGGAGGGGATGAGGGAGATAAAAATGGGAATTACAATAATTGCCAGTGAAGATACGAGGATTTTTATCTCCAATGTTGGTGGTGAGGAGTACACAGTGATATACATTTTGAAGGGGATAATAGACTTTCCTAGCAATGCAAAAGAGGAAGGCAAGGCCTAATATACATAAATGCATTCAATATTCTTTAACTGGTTGTTTTTAAAGGCGCAATACATTTAGTTAATAATGACAGAGGAACCAAAATGATGCACAATCAAAACATAGAAGAAAGACAGCGATTAAAAAAAGAAAGGAGACATAGAGAAGAAATGAATGGGAGAGACAAAGAGACATGACAGGTGCAGGCAGTAAACAGACAGAAAGTTGGTGTGAAAATAAAAGGGCAGATAAAAAGCTGTTATCTCTCCCCCTCAAGCTCCCAAGTGTATCACTTGATATATGAGCACTGATCTCTATCTATCAGACACATTGGTATATATACCTTCTTTTTATGTGCGGCGAGGACAGCATGCAGTTTCTCTGGGCGAAGGTAGCCATTATCAGTTAGCACATAGAAATGGATGTCCACTGTTTTCTCCTCTCTGTCTGCTACGCTGAAAATGTTGATACTCCCCGGTCTGACAGACAGGTTTTCAGACAGGAAGTCCCAGAACGTCTCCAGCCGACTCTTCCCCTCGATGTGAGAGTCGATAAAATCTTGCGCTGTAATGCCTTCGGGAGACAAAGAGAGTGGGGGATCATGCAATAAGAACTACTGACTCGTCAATGACAACTACAGAGTTGATCAAAGTCTACTGAGTTCCTGATTCCATTAACGAGGGGAGGTAGTCTCTACTGATCCATTTCCTCACTGAATCATCCATAAGGTGAATGACTCGCAATGCAGTCAAGTAAAAAAACTTTATTTCTTCACTGAAATAAAGTTAGGGTGCCTTGTACAAAATATTTTAATGACTGGAAAATCAATCACATTTGTGGTGCCATTTTCCAATAATATCTGAAGAATGCGGGCAGTCATCTTTAATCTCCAAAAATGATAATGACTTGGAGTCAGAGACATCCATTAAAGCCTTCAACTCTGTTCGCCGAATGGCTTTTTAAATGTCAAGGACTTTACCTGACACTTCCAAATTGACCTTTATAACTCCGATTTGCTCTGAGAGAGTGGCAGAAAAATGAACGCTTTAACATAAACTTCAGAGGGTTAAAGAAGGAGACGAAGAAGGAAACTATTACCAGCAAGCACTGTGATTGGTTGCTTTACAATGCTTAGAAATGTTAAAGAATGCAAGTACAAAACTTTCTCCTGACAGCCTATTATTTCAGCGTTAACTGGATTGACAAACCTGATAATCATTCAATGAAAAGTACCAATTTATTCATGCCTGTGGCAGATGCTGTCTCTTTCAACATCATCTTCAAATTTAACAACAACAGCGGCAACAAAGAGTAAGCGTATTATTTTGTGGAGGATGACAGAGAGGGGATCCAAATGAAAAACTATTATACTCAATATTGTCTTGACTTATGGTTTTGGGGGTCATGTAAAGACAGATAAACTCAATAGCTGTATCACAGTAACACCCATCCACCTGCAGAGCTGCAGGCACCCAATGAGTCAAAATTAACAGTGTTTATGCCATCAGGTAAGTCAGTGTTTCTGCTAACATTACCGGTCAAACGCAGCGAGGCGGACGACAGGATGGCCTTTTCCTCCAGCTCCCTGGCATGAACTCTGACCCCTGAGATCACATCGGGCCACACCCCATCAGACACCCTGACCCTCAACCAGTAGCTGCCTGCTGGAGTGTTCGGTCGGACGGTCAGCACTCCTGAGCTCTGGTTCAGACTGAAGTACCTGAGAAAAGCAGAGGAGCTGTTAAGTCGGAGAGGAAGGCTTCAGTGGAAGATGAGAGAAAAAAAAAAGAAAGAAAGACAATTGGCTTCTTTTGTTTCAGAGCTCTTGTTCAGAGGAAAAATACCTGACAGATGGCAGACAGACAAGTAGAGAATTGGTCAGCGGTTTACTCCAGCAAGAAGTGAATGCAAATTCATTTTGAAAGAAAAAAATAATAATAATAATTCCATAGAAACAGAAAAAGAAAAAACAGCAAGAAAAAGAAGACAAAAAAGACAAATTCTTTGGCTCCAAAAGAGCTTGACAGTTGTCATGGTAACTGTCAGAATTTGTTATATGAATAAAACAAATATGCAATTGGTATTTCTAATCTGATCTTGAGGATGTGAATACTGAATAAACTGCACAAGGTCCCTGACGGAGTCAGACTGCTCGTACAGGCTGTTTCATCTTGGAAACATCATACAGGTGGACCGAGATTGCTTAGTTTGTTTGAATCTGATTGCATTTTCCAGAACGGCAATCACTGTTGACGGCTATGATTAAAGTCCCTTTGGAAAGTGTATCTTATATTAGAGGCCAGGGAATTGGATCTAAGATTAGGAGAAGTACCTGCTAGGCATGTTTCAGACCGAGTGATATCACTGAAAGAGGCCTTGTTAGAGAAATACAGCATCAACGCTGAGTCCACATCCTCTTTATTTTTTCCATTTCCACACTGTTGGCAGTTCTTCTGGTACTGTATTGCTTTAGCAGTTGTACTTGTGCTGCACATTTGGAGATCAGCATGTTTTCAGAAAAAATTATATGCATTTAACAGAGAGCTCTTACTTGGCTGCGCTTGTCTCCAGAGTGTAGGTCTTGTTGTCCCAGTCATCAGGATCTGGGGCATACACCTTCCCCAGTGCCGCATTTGCCATCCTTCCTGTTCAAGGTAAAAACACACACACACACACACACATTGATTCCGTCTGGACAGAATCTGCTGATGCCAACACTTATCTTTTCGTCCCTCTCTTCTCCTTATCTTGCATTCTTGTGTTCTGTTCTACTTATTATGCTCATAACTGTGGAGCCCCACTGCTGGAATGAATAGGCGCTCAGTGCTCCACTTCAGAGAGCGTGGAGCTTAAGGAAGCAGGGCTATCTCAGTATGGATTATGTTATTATCGACCTGCAGTGCCAGAGTACTGCAGCTGGGTAAACAATGGGAGCTGGGATGACTCATGGCGTTCCTGTTTTCCGCAATTACCAGAAATTGCCATGTAGCTGAGTGTGTGATCAAAACACTAACAAGCCAACATACCTAACTAACTTACCTGGAGGGTAAAAAACTACAAAAAAAAGAAGAATCGCAATTCTTATCATAATGTGATGTTCAGATGAGCTTTAGGCACAGGGTTGGCAAGGGGAAAATGTGCTGAGAGCTTGAGAAAGGATTTGACAATGATATTACCATAACAAAACACTGTTAGAATGTAAAAGGAAGAGTGCAATTATGAATTCCAGACTACACTGAGCAGGTATGGGAGTGAAAACTTTTCCCTTCAGCTGTAGCCTCAGTTTACCCTCTTCACGCAAGCTCTGCCTGCCGTGAAAAGCTCT
Source organism: Maccullochella peelii (assembly GCA_002120245.1). Classification (NCBI taxonomy): domain Eukaryota; kingdom Metazoa; phylum Chordata; class Actinopteri; order Centrarchiformes; family Percichthyidae; genus Maccullochella; species Maccullochella peelii. The sequence goes on along the minus strand of LKNJ01000386.1, from coordinate 99,860 downwards.
GTAGCAAAAGGAAAAGGCAAAGAGAATGAAATGAGGGGAAGCGAGCGACTCACCCTTGCGGCTATGCACATAGACATCTTTCTCTCCTGCCTGATGGGCGTTATCATTCTGGTCGCCAATGGTGATGGTAAGCGTGTTTGTGGCTGTCATTGGTGGATCCCCGCTGTCAATCATAATCACCGGCAAGCGGAACTCGCTCTGTCTTTCCCTGTCGAATGTCCGCAGGGCAGTGAGTGTTGCAGAGCTGTTGCCGTGATCCTGTAGGTGGAAGTCGGTAGAGTAAAGTGAGGGTAGGGAGAGAAAGAAAGGAGGCCCGTGCTCTGGGGAGTCTCTGTCCACAACATGAAGCAGAGTTGAGCTCCCGTTGAGCGAGACCACTTGAGGTGCTGGACTGTTCTCCCACAGCACAGGAGTGTAGGCTGTCTCCAGCTCTGGCCCGTTGTCATTCATGTCTAGCAGTGGCAAGTGGACCGTGACACTGCCAGTCAGCGCAGGGGTACCCCGGTCTGTCGCCATGACAACAAGCTCATAACCAGCCACTGTCTCCCTATCCAGCGGCCTGGCGACTGTGACCACACCGGCTCGGCTCACTGTAAAATGTCCATATGGGTCAGAATGAGGGAGAACGCTGTACAAAATGTCCCCATTCAGGCCTGAGTCAGAGTCAGTGGCCACGACCTGAATGATGCTGGTTCCTGCAGTTACGTCCTCAGGCAAAGGGGAGAGCAGGTGCGAGCTTAGGGCAAACACAGGGGCATTGTCATTCTCATCCTCCACTAGAACCAGACAGTGGATGAGGCTGGAGAAGTCAGAGTCCTCCACCTTGATGGTGAGGTTAAACCGCTGCTCCCCTGGCTTCTCAAAGTCCAGCTTCTTCTTCAGTCTCAGAGTGCCCGTCTGCCCCAGCCTGTGGCTGACCATGTAGAATCGTTGCTCCGGGTCTCCTGCCACCACACTGAAGGCCAGCTGTCCATATGTGCCAGCGTCAGGGTCCACAGCGCTCAACTCCAGAATAGGAGCATCTTCATTAGTGCTCTCAGGCACACGAGCGCCACACCAGTCCTCTCTAAACTTTGGCACATGGTCATTGATGTCTGTTACCACTATAGTGGCGGTAGCTGTACCTGTCATGCCCCCGCCGTCGCGTGCCTCTACTACCAGCCGGTGGCTGTTAGCAAACTCCCGGTCCAGACCCTCTGCTGCCACAGATATAGTGCCGGTGCTGGAATCAATAGTGAAAAGGTCTGCATTGTTTGCGTTGTGCACATTCTCAGTAATCCGGTAAGTGAGGATTGCGTTCTGACCTATGGCTGCATCGTCAAGGTCTACCGCTGTCATTTCCACAACAAACGTTCCAGGAGGGGAGTTCTCTGCCACCCTACTCTGGCAATTATCAGGCGCACATGAGAAGGTGGGGGCATTGTCATTTATGTCCCACACGTTGATAATAACATCCGTAAAGCCAGTAAGTCCCTCGCCCTCTTCGTCCGTTGCCATGACAACAAAGCGCCAGACGGCACGCTCCTCTCGGTCCACAGTGCGCTGGGCATACATCTCCCCAGTGATGTCGTTGATCATGAAGTGTGACTCTGCCCCTTGGCCATGAATAGAATACCGTATGGCGCCCTGGTCGGCATCTTTGTCTGGGTCAGTAGCAGTCACCTGCAGAGATAAAGACAGCTTCTCAAGAAAATGGATATTCACTCATCCAGTCAAACCCAAATTACAGCTTCCTCTTATCCCTTTTCAGCCGTCACCCTGGTCTTCTTTGCATTTGGATTTTTTAGACAGATCATGGGTGGCTGTGGTACAGAGGGTAGTGCAGTTGTCCATTAACCCCAGGGTTGGTGGTTCGATCCCGGCTCCTCCTGTCCACATGTCGAAGTGTCCTTGGGCAAGACACTGAACCCTAAGTTGCCCCCGGTGGAGGCCAGCATGGCAGCTGTGTCCCCATTGGTGTGTGAATGGGTGAATTAGACTAGTGTTAGAGCTTAGATTACTGATACAGTGCTTTGGGAACGGTTGAAAAGCGCTATATAAGTAAAAGTCCATTTACCATCATTTAAGTGTTTGCTCTTTTTCCTGACCACCTAAATTAAAGCAATGAGCTCTGATCAGGCATCATTCTTGAATCTGGCGTCAGAGTGGGTGTGACAGCCTTACTGATGAATTTCCCCACTCAAGATCCACCACAACTGTCTCTCTAGTGGAATGATAATTCTATAATTTTTCAACCTATGGTAGTATATGAACAATAAAAGACTAACAGTAGACACACTGAAATAACATGTTACATTAAGAAATTGTGAGGAATACTGTATTCAAGCTTTTGATTTAAAAAAACAGGGCTCTAAAGATAATTACAGGTCTATGGATTACAGTAATTACTGAAAAAACTGCAGTGAAAAACCTCTTAGCAGTAATCATCTCAGCCTCTCACCTGTAGCACAAACACAGGTGACCCATCAAGCTCCTCTGTGACAGATCCATAGTACTCATTCATGGAGAACACGGGAGCCTCATCGTTCTTATTAACCACAGTAACCACCAAGGCTGCGTAGTCTTCCCACTTCCCGTCGGAGGCGAGGACCAGTAGCTTGTATCTCTTCTGCTGCTCATAGTCCAGTGGCTGTGCAATAAAGATCGTCCCCACCTCTGGCTCGATGTCAAAAACACCACCTTTGTTGCCAGATGTAATCTGGTAGCGCAGCTTGGCATTGGCTCCTGTGGCAGGAATTACAAAATGCATGATTGGGAATGTGAAATCACTGTCCTGATTCTGCAAATAAACAGTTTTATGATAAGGTTACTCAAATTTAAAGGTAAAGCATACATGTAGCAACATTTTAAGAAGGCAACATGTTTTACAACATGTTGCTGCCAGCAACATTATTTCTTAAATCTCTAATATTTCAGTATTGTCCTGTCTCTTACTTTAAGAGGAAGCACTATAATTCCAGCAACAGAACGGCATAGCCACAAGGGTACTACACCTCATTTCCTCTGAAACCTGAGCATTAGTAGGTTTTCATGTATATCTTTCTTGTTTTGATTACTTAATTAAATGGAAACGTTGTACCTCGTCTCCTCTACTTTAATTAGATACTAATTAAAAAAGAGTGCAGAAAAAAGTAAAAGGGAGCACGAGAGTAAAAAGCAGTGTACAGTTATGCACTGATATTGGGAATGAGGCCCGAGAGAGGGTGTGTGTGTGTGTGTGTGTGTGTGTGNGGGGGGGGGGGGGGAGTTTCAGGAAGTCAATATCTGAACTTATCTACTGTGTCTCCATGGAGACCATCTAGTCTAACGGTTTAACATTGGAACAGATAAGATAATCTCCTGGAATGGACAGTCTTTGCTTTCAATCATCCTGTTGGGTTAAAGTGGCCACAATCCCATGTAAATACACTAATCTGTACTATTAACACAACCCTAGCTTACAAAGTGCTCCCTGCCTCCCACAGGGATCTGGCAGGCTTACAGCAGTTATGCCCAGGGTGGAGTTTTTAAACAAGACAGATTGAGTGTAGCCTCTCAGACGCAAGTGCAACAGTATTGCAACTTTAATGTTGGGGGTTGGTGTTATTCCACAGCTATTCATCATTAGTGCTGCAGTCCAGCCTAAGCTGCACCCCCGCTCACCATAAATACTTGATTAACGGACCTAAACATGCCTGATAAAGGGATCTTAGCCTAGTGCTGTACGGAGGATGAGCAACTGCTTTATTGGTTAAATCCCGCCCACCTACTGTGTGGGAGCGTGTCACTCTTTTTGGAACATATGTGCTACAGTGCATTACCAAGCAATCAAATGACTACTGCTAAATCTAGCACACCGCATGATTTCAGCAGAACTCAGGCCAGATTGGGAAAAACTGCCCACAGGGTCACTTTATGCATACTGCTACAAATGCAGGGCATCTTGCAAAAAGGTGCCTACTTGGCACACAACTCACTGCTGGAAAACTGACTGACAGAGTGCCAAAATACGTCTGTTATTTCAAGAAAGAGACTCTGGGGGAAAATAACGAAAGTGCAATCTGGAAACTTCTGTAAAGTTTCAACGTGCCTCACAAAAACTTTTATATTGGTTCTGGTTGGCTAGCTTCTTTAACCTTTATTTCTAGGAAGTGGCATCAGTAAAATCTCCTTGGGACCTCCTCAGTGTGCTGCCTCATCAAGCATACCTTCATCCCCGTCATTAGCACTAACAGTGACAACAACCAGGCCCACATCTGCATTCTCGTCGACACCGACTTCATACAGTCGCTGAGCAAAGACTGGTTTGTTGTCGTTGACATCGCTGATGAAAACCCTCACATACGCTGTGTCTGCAAGAATGACAAAATGGCAGATTAAACGACACAGCACACAAACACACAGACACACACAGACACGTTGCTAAACACTGTATGTGTGTATTCTCCCTCCATCTGTTTATTGATTCTACAATTCATTGTCACTGTTTAGTGAGAAAGAGGCACTTAACCCGATGCAATGTGCCTCATTGACATGGAAATCAGAAAAAAAACATTATTCATACAAAGATGTGCTGGAAATTACATAAATTATTCATTTTGTCAAGAGTTTATTGTTTAAACAGGGGTAACTGTTTTCAACAGAAAGAATAACAGTAATGGGGCTAAACCTCTTCAACAAGCTGCTTCTTTGCAGAGAGTAGATAAAGAACCTTTCTACTGAGGTTAAATATTTATAAGATGACAAGTGTTTGTGTCTTATCGGTGCCCACCTCATTACACTGTTTATTTCTTTAGTTGGAAAGAGTAAATTATCTGCTCACAGAACACATGGGTGACATGTTAATTTGGAGCTGCTGCAGTAAGAGATGATCGTGGAGAAAGGTGGCTCTATTTTCTCGGCTTGTTTTTACATTTCCCTCCAGCCCTTGGTGTATCCCAGCGGTGACGCATCGAGCCAGGTAATGTTTGCAGAGGAGATGAGCCCTTCAGGATGTGGGAGATTTGTGGCACAAGACACAGCTAATGCTCATTGCAAATGCTAAGCAGCCCTGGCAACTCTGGAGAGAAGGCTTTGCTGCTCCAAAACATCACCCTTTACCCCTAATACCTCCTTCACAAACATTTGCAAAAGACCCACTTCTGAATGCAAACATCATATTACGTCACTCTAGATACAGACTGAGGTTTTATGACTGCCAAAATGTCTCAAAGAGAACATGGTAAACAAACAGGAAAATTAAAGAGAGGAGAAATAAAAAGCAGTTGTAACAAAAAAGAGTGCCAAGAAATCTCTGAACTACTTTCACATGGAAGGGAGTGAGGCTGTCTGGTCATGGCAGTGGAATAAATCAAATTCAGATTCATTTTTCAAAGTCAATCCCAAGGTGTAAATGCATATATTGTCATGCCAATGCAGTCTGTTTAAAACACAGTACAGAGAGGAAGAATTCCTCATAGATGAGTTTTCAGTATTGCCCTGTGGGCTTAAAGGGAAAGAACAATGCTGCGTTTTATGAATGGGACATTGCACCAGGCCAGAGGTCACTTCAAAGTTAACTCTGCTAACTCATATAATTTATTTTAATGTAACAATAATGAAAAATGATGATAGGGATACACTAAATCTGAATTAACTGTAACATCCCTAATGTTTTGGAAAATATGCTTATTCACTTTTTTGCAGAGAGTTAGATGAAGATTGACACCTCTCATGTCTGAGAGTTGTGTCAATCTTCTCATGTAATGTCTAAATGTCTAACTATTCCATTAATGGCATGAAGCAAAAAAAAATTCATGAGGAGTTTTAGCTAGATGAAAAAAAGTCTGTTCATTTCTAACCTGAGTTGGGCTGCTTGTTCTTGCCAGGTCGCGCTGACTCCTGGCCATCTTCTGACTGAACTTCCAGCAAATAGGAGCTGCGGGCCTCACGATCAAACACAGCTTCGGTGTAGATGATCCCAAGTTTCGGGTCTATGCGGAACAGATGGTGGTCGCCACTGCTGTCACTCAGCAGAGAGTAAGTGATCTGTGGAGCATGGGGAATTTGAAAATTAAGTTACAGTATTCTTTCAAGCAATAACCTGCAAAAATAGCAGAAATTAAAGGCTTTGTGGGTGAAAATGTCAGGAGGTCTCTATCATATTTCCAGAGTCCAGAGTACAGGCAAAATCAGATCGATACTGATATTGTCACAGTCAATCACACAGCTGCGATGGCACAGTTCCCAACTGCTCCTCCACAACACAACAAAAGCTTCCACATTAGAGGGATTGTGGCGTGATGTTACAGAATGATCCTTTTAGTGTAACATTGATAGTTTAGCAAGGAAAAAGTCTATGGATGTGGTTGAAAATCCCATCATTTTTTTGAACCTGAACAACATGAACACAAATAGATAACCACAAACCTCTCCATTAAGACCCAGGTCTTTGTCATGGGCAGACACTTGGAGAACCAAAGTCCCTATCTGCGCTCCTTCTGTTACTGAGGCCTCGTAGATGGAGGAGGTGAAAAATGGCACGTTGTCATTGACATCTTGTAAGAGAAGAGAGATTTTGTAGTAAATTGATAATGTGTACATTTCCAGGTAGTAATTAGGTAATAAATTCTCTAGCATCCAAAGCGGTAGCTTCTGTAACTGCAAACATTAAAGATTTGATATTCTGAATAAAAAAAACACTGTTTACTGTAGCTTAACTGTAACACTCTGGGTGTTGGTTTTCTCCACCCGCACATGAACTCAACATTATGCTTAACGGCTGAAAGTCAATAAAATGATCCTTTGGCCAATGGCAATATGTTTGTCAAACCTCAGACAAATTAGTTTGTGTTTGACACATATTGCAAAAACAACATGTCAGGTATAAACGAAACCTCAAATAAATAAATCTGATAATTATATACAGTAAATTATGTTTATTTATGTTTTTGTTGACATCTTGCAAGTTATTATATGTTTCATTACCTTTTCAGCCTATTGATACTGACATTACAGTTAATTAAATGTAAATATAATAAAACAGAAAATTGTAAAAGACACAATTACATCTGAACATACAGTTGAAGAATATTAATAAAATGTAGGAAAAAAAGAGAGAAAAATACAAATCACACCTGTAATATTAACATAAACTGTAGTGAAAGCTGCAAGAGGAACAGCTGCCACATTCTGCGCTCGAACCCGGAGAGAGAAAAATGGTGTGGTCTCGTAGTCCAGTGGCTCGGACACCAGAATGGATGCAGAGCCGTCTTCGCGGTTGGGGGAGAGGTAGAAACGAACGGGCATGTTGGTTTCGGGGACCATCCCATCCTCCAAGTTATAGGTCACCCTCGGGTCACCCAGCTGAGAGGTTGCCTTGATTGTCTGAATAGGATGAGAAGTTAGATCATGAAGCCTAGATCTCAGGTTATGAGATATGCTCTCGAGTTTCAGCCCATGTGGCTGACTGACTCAACCTATATGATCACACCCGAGTCAACTATCTTTAGTTTAAAGTAGTTTAAAGGATTAGTTCAACATTTTGGGAAGCTTATTCGCTTTTTTGCAGAGAGTTAGATAAGAAGATCTTTACCTTTCCACGAGATGCCAGGAGATGGTTAGCTTAGCTTAGCTTAAAGACTCAAAGAAGGGGGAAAACAGCTATCTCTGTCCAAATGCAACAAAACAATCTGCCTACCATCTACAGTAACGTGTTAATTAGAGGTGCTAGTAGTGCGTGTGTTTTTAGTTTTGGACAGGCTAGCTGTTTCCGCCTCCTTCCAGTCTTTATGCTAGCTATGCTAATCATCTCTTGGCTCTAGCTTCATGCTTAATAGTCAACTGCTTTAAGCTGCTACCCCACCAAAGAGGTTATTATTCTGGGCTTAAAGCAGGGTTGCCAACTATTGGTAATTGGCTGGAGTGAGATTTTGATGCCATGCACATATTTGGACTCAATTCACCACTATGGTTTCAAATAATATGCACCTTACACATGTGGCGGGAGCGGGGCCATATATTCTAAGATTTAAGGATATAGCCTGACTACGCCACCCTGGGACTTCCACCCTGGGAAATACTCACAATTTCACAATATTAGACAAACACTAACCCAATAAAGGGCACACAGGTTCATTCACTAATGACATGTTGCTTCCAATATCAAAACTACACAGTTTTATTCAATGTTCACAAGTAGCAAGAACCAGAAATAAACAAAAAGAAACAAAAGAAAACAAGAACCTACAGTATACTACTCCAGACACATAGTCAATACATGAAAACACACACACAGACAAATCTACAAGTGGCCACACTCACTTATATATATATATACACATAAACACACACTCACTCTGTGGCTTGCTTGAACGCCTTCTGGGCTCCACGCAGGGTTTTCTGCCAGAGCAGCTGTCCAATCAACACGGCAATAAGCATCGCGCACACATCGCGGACCAAAGAGAGAGTAATTTAAGAGCCCATGCTCATAGAATGGGGGTTACAATACGTAACCAACGTACTGTTGGTTAGCCAGTTCATCTCTGTTGCTGTCGCAGTGTTTTGCCGTGAGAACTTTGGGCAGCGTGAGACTGAATGTGAAAGCGTGTGTCTCACGCCAGAAGCGTGAGAGTTGGCAACACTGGCGTAAAGGAATACGTTTACATTTTGGGAAATGTGCTTATTGGCTTTCTTGCCCAGAGTTTGATGATACCACGTTCATGTTCATGTGTGGAGCTAGAGCTGGGAAGCGATTAGCTTAGCTTAGCTGTTTCTCCCTGCTTCCAGTCTTTATGCTGAGCTAAGCTAACCGGCTGCTGGTTATAGCTCCATAATTGACGTTCAGACATGAGAATGGTATCAATCTACTCCAATCAACTATCCAAGTCTTGACAAGAGGGCAAATGTGGATTTCCTAAAATGTTGAACTATTCTTTTAACAATTCTTTTTGAAGTAGGTCAGGTAACATTTGTTCATATGTGACAGGCTACATTAGAACTAGGTCAAACCACATTTGTGGTTTGTAGTCTGAATGAAGCACAGGTTATATCAAATTTTGATTACATTAATTATTATGATGATTATCTGAGTAAGAAACAGAGTTGAAGGAGAGTCAAACCTGTTGTCTGAGCCCTGATATAACCTCTTATCTCAAAGTGAATCCCCTTGTGAAGACCTTGGAGGGAAAAAAAGGGATTTTTGGTGCTCTCCACATTGACAGCTATATATTTTTCACATCAAAGAAGACATTTTGAATGGATTTAATTAACCTGGAGTCGTGAAACTTGCTTAGCACACACGATCCAATGTCAGCTTTCTCCTACAGCATCAAACTAAAACACGCTTACAGATTTTTCAGCACACTGACAAGCTTTCAAAGGTGTATTTTGAGCACAAAGAGAACACAGTGTCTGAATAACTGAAGACTGTGCACTACTCCAGGGGAGTAAGCAAACAAACACTCAGCTGATTCAATTACAGCAATTCAAAATTGCAATAGATAGAAAAGCGAGCTTAACAACATATGCGCTAATATAAGCACTGTACCTGCAATCAAAATTACATGCACACGTACCACTACGGGTGTGTCTCTGGCTGTGTTTTCAGGGATGACGACACTGTAGCTCTCCTTCTCCCACTGTGGAGGCTGGTTCTTCACGTTGGTGATGGTGACCGCCAGCTCCACAGAAGTGCTTCGGTTTCCTCCGTCAGTCGCTATGATGTCCCGCGTGATATAGGTTCTCTGTGGTCAACAGTAACAATTCAGTCACTAAAAATATCATCATAGTCTTTAGAGTTGAAATTCAATTCAGTTCAATTCAGTTTTATTTATATAGGGCCATATCATAACAAAGTTATCTCAGGGCACTTTGTCATAAAGAGCAGGTCTAGACCGACTCCTTATGTGTACAGAGACCCAACAATTCCCACCAAGAGCAAGCACAAGCAACAGTGGCAAGGAAAAACTCCCTTTTAACAGGCAGAAACCTCCAGCAGAACCAGGCTCTGGGTGGGCGGTCACCTGCCTCGACCGGTTGAAATGATTAGTTGATTAACATATAGTCACACAGAAAATGAATGAGCAGTATTTGACAGTTTTATTTATTATTATTATTATGTAATTGTAATCATTTTTCAGGCTAAAATGCCAAACATTTGATGGTCCCTGCTTCACAACAAAAAGGTTTTTGTAGAAAAAAAAAAATAGCTCAAACTAAGGTATTGAAAAAAGTGTGGTTTTAGAATGGGTGTCAAAACATTTCAAATGATACCCAGCTCTAATTTCAGTGCAATTAATACAACTGACTGACCCTGCCAAAATTCAAAGTCATCTCCTATGACAGCATACAATGTGTAAAATATACAGTATATTTAAATAACTGATGTATCATAGAAACAGTGATGAAATTCATTTAATTATGTGAATAGGTGTGTAGCTGACACAGCTCATGATCAGCTGATTAGCAGTAATGACTCCAAGTTCCTGCCTGAACCTAAACTTGTTGTATGCAGTCCATTGAGGAAGTCATTTAATTAGGCTAAGAACAACAGAGGCAGCAGTGTAAGCCTTACAAAAATGTATTGAGCTTTAATTCAGGTTGTAAAAAAAAGCTCCTCTTCTTTTGTTTTTGTGTTATAATTGAACCGCTAGGAAATAAGGGGGTCATTTTGACTAAGGAACTGTATTTCAGCAATTTGGACACTGCAGGGAAAGCTGAAAATTTCCTTAAGAGGACATTAGAGTATTTGATTCTCAACATTACACTCACACCAGAGTGAAGAAAAAACCCTCTACAGGGCCTTTTTTTGCCCACACAAGATACTTTTATGTCATTCTAACCTCTCACAGTAAGAGCTAATGCAAGTCACAGTTATACCACTTTGTTAATGAAAAATGGCTCAAATAAGAATTCAATTGTTAAGATGTGACATTTCAACCATCGGCTGCATTATTCTATCAATGCAAATCACGGCCTAGAGACTCTTGTATTGTGCTGCAGTAGCCGGATAAAAAGAAATCTCTCTTAACTTCAGAATTACATTTTCTATTCCTGGGACAATCCAATTAGCATTTGTGAACAAGTACAACTCTTTTCCAAAGCTTGACACCAGAGAAAAAAGATTTTAATCTGTTATGTCCAATGTGGACCGATCAGCTACTGCTTTTACAATAAATTAATGAATGACTGACATTATTTTTTGCAGTAATAAGTGGCAGATCGGAACCAGAAAATATCCATCAAATATTCTGGATACAGTCATAGCAACCTTTTCCATCTCCACTTATTTTGACACTGCATGTGGCTGGCTCTGGCTGTACTGTTTCGTTTTGTTTCTTTATTTACACATATAAAAAAAATTAAATAGATACAATATATAATTTGCAAGTGAATGTGAAGGAGAATTGCCTAAAAACCCTTGAGGGGCTTGAAAAGTGGCACTTTCCAGGCAGCATATTACAGGAAATAATTACAGTACTGAAGTATACGCAATTTATATGTATCTATCAATAATTTTTGTCTCAGTACATAAGAATAACGGCTGTTGTTCAATGGCCTATCTCCTTCAGATTCCACTGAAAGCCTTCAAGTCAATTGGGAGCTGTGCTGCACACTAGAGTGTGAAGTGTGGTGTGAAAATTTGGGCCTAACACCTGTTCACTGTAGTCAGAAACTGTGATGAGAAAATCAGAATGGAACAATATCTAAGACCAGCTGAGACATTTAACATTTAATGAAGTGCTTTTATAATCTTAGTTACAGCACAGAGATTGTGGGATGATTCAAATAGCTTTTGAAACCACTCTGAAATAGGCAACAGCGAGGTTTTAGGCTTAACACTTTCAATTTTGCATGAAGTCAGCGGCAAAATTGCCAGAGACTTCTAACACCAGTGTGCTAAAGAGTATGCTAAATAATAAAACGACCCTATAGTGCTATAGCAAGTTTGTAGCCAAAGAACAACTCTTAATTTTAATAAGTGAAAGAGGAAAACAGAAAGGAGAGCGCTACAGGAAACATGACAACACCTCTATCAAAAATGTAAAAACATTGTGTTACCTCACTGACACTCTGACACAATAAATCAAATAAGTACATTAATTAGTTTTAGTTCAATCTTTAAAGCTAGTTTTCGTGTTGAACACCATCATTTTGACAACTAAAACAATTCACCTTTTAAAAAGAACTGTTTAATCTATTTTAAAGGGAATGATCTTTGGAGCTGTTAACATTAAGTTGTTACCATTGAGGTAAACCGAGCCTTGCAAGTTAAATCACATGCAAAATCTTCCAGCCTCCAAATAGTTTCAGTTAATAGCCTCAAAATACATGACTAGTCTGAAACTGCCGCAGGCTGTCAGTCTCCTTATCAAAGTCTCAAATGATGAATCAAAACTAGAAAGCCTTTAATCCATTATATCAAAGCCAGAGTTTTTAAGATGGACAGAGAGTCCTTGTGATAATTAGCTTGTTATTGTCTTTTTTTGAAAGCTACTGCAGGTTAGAGGATTTTAATGTATATTTATAGATTTATAGATATATAGTCTTTAGTAAAAGTGCACTTAACCGAACTGCAGTCATCAAATATAACCACAGGAATCCCAAGCTGTTAAAATCTATTTTTAATAATTTGTTTAGCCTGAATTAGTCTCCCTCCATCTTCTTTCTCTGTGGTCTTTCCACATGCAGCACCTCTGGGAGTACACATACCCCAGATTGGGAGTAGCAGACCGAAGCACTTTGAGGTGGCTTATTCATTAACTTCGTTGACACAGACCCACAGGCCGCCATGTGTGTGTGTGTTTGGTGTGTGTGTGTGTGTGTGTGTGTGTGTGCGTGTGTGCTGCAGAGAGGCTGCTAATAACTGCTGACTGACCTGTGATATGGGCTGGTTAACGTAGACCCATCCAGTGACAGGGTTGACCCGCAGGTGCTCAGGCTGCTCCAGGGACATGGAGTAAGTAATAGCTGCATTAGTGCCAAAGTCGTCATCGTGAGCTGCCACGCGAAGGAAACTGGTACCGACCAAAGTGTCTTCTCTCAGAAAGTCTACAGAGGACAGATATGATGAGTGTGCATCAAAGAGTAGAAATTTATGGGGCTGAGGACAAAGCATGGTAAAGGTCAAACACGAGGGATGTTAGGGACATTGGTTATTTTACGCAAACATGATTTAGGTTATTACCAAGGCCTTTTTTTATGTCTATTTCCAATTTTCACACAGATATGCAATTCATTAAAAGAGGTACTGCTCACTTAAAAGTGTTTTTGATCTGTAAACTAAATGATATGACTGTGCTGTGATGAAACGCATCAATGCTGGTGTTAATGTTGACATTTCTTACCATATTTATTTTTAAAAAAATCAGCATTTCATTGGTTGAAAACACGTCATCTACTGTTTTAAATCAGCCCTGAACCTTGCAAGGCCAATGCTGACATGGAGTCGACCGGTTGGGACCTGTCTACGTCATGAAATTTATATTAAAAAAGACTCTAATCTAATCTCAGTGTCAGTCAGTCCCCCCGTGTCTCCTGACCCACACACTACGTAGCCACAAGGCCACACCTCCTACAGTTGTTCCCTCACTCGTTGCATTTTTTAAAATATGCTGGGAGAGAGGCTTCTTGCAGAATTTGAGGCCGTAGTTACACTTAAGCAGGGGAATGAATAAATAAATAAATAAATGTACTTATTTATAAATAATAAAATAAAACCCAATATAGAAGCATATTTACTGTATACACACTCTAAACGCGCGTGCACCACTCACCTTTTTTACCTGAGTGTTTTTACGGTCCTAGTTATACATTTTTGTATGAATTACCATTATTAGTTGTACCAGCATGTATCACTATTATCCAACACTTACACTCATAGCGCAGATTCTCAAACTTGGGGCTATTATCATTCTGGTCCAGTATTTGGACAGTGAGCTGACAGATGCCGATGAGCGGCTCCTCCGCCCAATCAGTGGCCGTTACTGTAATTGAATACTCTCTCTGACGCTCCCTGTCGAAGTGCCTGGCTGTCACAATCACTCCTGTAAATACAGAACAAAAACCCGACCCCCGCCAAACATACACACATGAATACATATATATGTTCATCCATCCATTGCGCAATTCTCTACTTCACTCATCTATGCACAGCACGCATTCATCCAGCCATCAATCCATCTAACCATCTATCCGTCTATCTATCCATCTACCCATCCACCCATTAATCAGGAAAACAAGTAAACAATTCTAAAATCTTTTGGAGTAAGTTGAGCATTCCTTTCAAGTGCAGTGACTTTGTTATTAAATCTTGAGATGAAGAAAATAGAACAGTAGCCTTAAAGAAAATGACTGAGAATAACATGTTGACTCCACGTGTGACTTGAGAACAACTTCTCTATTTGTCTTTGCCTTCATTACGTTGTATCTTTTTTTATATACTGAAGAGTCACACCAAGCTTGACAGACAGGTTTTGGCATTTGACTTATATTCTTGATAGTAGCAATTTCAGTTACGTGAACATTTCCTCTCCTCTCAGATCACAGTTGAACGTGAATGACCATTAGAGATGTCAATTACCATTAAAATGCAGCACTGTCTATCTATAACAACATAACTAACTCTGTGCTCTATGTTTAATTGAGGCCTATTTTAGCCCAGACAATCCGTGACGGCTCTACCTGTGTCTGGATGAATTCTGAAGGCGGGCATGGCGCTGTCTCTGTGCATCAAGCCATATTTGACTTTTCCATTTGCTCCCTCATCTGCATCCACAGCATGCACTTGCAACACAAAAGTCCCCGATGGCTGGTTCTCCAGCACTGAAGCCTGCTCACGATATTGCTGGCACTGAGACAGACGGGGGGGGTTGGAGAGAAAGAATGAGAGACACACAAATACAAGAAACAATTATATATAACAATCATATATGAAACTATATTGTCAAAATATGTTACATTAATGAGAATACAGGGATCAAAGAAAATAAAGTAATTAAGTAGAAGGTCACTACGCACACGCACAGGGGTACTGCACTTACTATACACAATATAGAAGTTATAGATACAGTAGCCTGCATCTATGGAAATGAAATGAGCTGATTTCTTTTCAACAGCCAGCAGTGAACAGCTTTGTCTTAGCCAGGAATTCAATCCATTCCCCCTAATGAACATATGCCCCAGATAAAGAGCTGCTCTCTGCTTTCTGTTTTTGTAATCAGATAGCTACTCTTTCAACAGAATGACCATGAAAAAGAAACACAATAGGCAAAGAGGAGCGAGAGCGAAAGAGAGGGAGGGAGATGGATCAAAGGATGTGAGTGAGCGAGCGATAGAAGGAAGAATAATGCAAGGGTTCATGGGACGTGATGGCACAGACACTATGGCCTGTAGGCAGCTGTTCATAAAAATCACATAATATCAAACATAAGGTCATGCTAGCCCAGATGGGTCTGAGGCATAACTTGATATTTAAACCCATCAAGTTGCCAAGACTTCCAGCCCACCCGAACGACCTTAGGAGCTCCAGCTCCACATGAGTATGTCTACTGCCGAAGTTCAAGTCATTCCTAATTAAGGATGAAGTTAATTAAACAGGTATAGTATATTGTGATGATATTGCACTTTTTTTCATAAATTAATTGAAATCCCAATGGAGCGCCTAAAGATAGAGTGGGTGGGCAGGCTAATCAGAACTCTTGGGAAAACAGAGCGGAGAGAGACGGAGGCCGGGGAAATGAGAACGCCTGGGCAAGAAATAAGAACTGGAGAGCGGGATGAGGAGAGGGAGGAAGGAGTGATAGACAGAGAAATAAGTGAAGTGCACTGAGAGGATGAGGCAGACAGGCAGATGAGAGAAAAATGTAACAATATTGTGTAAGTAAATCTTTGATTTGAGTCAAAACAACTGACCGTCAGTTATTAAGAAGGGTTCAGGTTGGCAGCGACAACAACAAACAAAACAATATTTTAAAGGAATAGTTTGACATTTTGGAAAATACAATCATTTTCTTTCATGCTGAGAGTTAGATGAAAAGATTGATACCACCCTCATCTGTATATCGGTATCGGTATCTGTATCAGTAAATACACAGCTGGAGCCAGCAGCTGGTTAGCTTAGCTAAGCATAAAGACTGAAAACAGAGGGAAAGAGCTGGCCTGGCTCTGCCAAGGTATCAAAATCCACCAGTCACTTCCTGAAGTCACTGATGGTCCCGGCCAAGAAATAGTACGACACACAATGCTTACTTAATTAGTGAGCTCTAGATGTGCTGGTAGGCAGATTTTGTTACCTTTGGACAGAGCAAGGCTAACTGTTTCCTCCTGTTCCCAGTCTCTATGCTAAGCTAAGATAACTGGCTGCTGGCAGTAATTTCATATTTATCACATAGACATCAATCTTCTCATCTAACTTTCAGCAAGAACGCAAATAAGTGTATTTCCAAAAATGTCGAACAATTCCCTTAAAACCAACAGAAAACTCATAAAAAGGAAATTCTGGTCTTTTTTTCAACCTGGGTCCCATTCTCATAATTGTGGCCATTCTGACTAATGGGTCATGCTAACTTTGCACTCAACACCTGAGTTATGACTTTTGAGATTAAGAAAAAGATCCTCACCGCCTCAAATACAGGTTTGTTGTTGTTGACATCATCAACTCCGACGATGACATGTGCGGTGGAGAAGAGAGGGTGTGGCCCGCCTGATGCATTGTCATCTGTGGCTGTTACATTCAGGACATACTCCAGGCCTTGAAGCTTGGGCAGGGGAGTGGAGCGGAGACGAATCAACCCTACAAAGACCACAGACCCATTCAATTACACATTATATAACATGGTCCCTCCTAACACAGCAAGTACAACCATCCCATAAGTCATTAAGCAGGATGTTATTGCCACTGTGGCCTTGCATGGTGAGGGAAGTGCTATCAATAAAAACACACCAGAAAATGCATACTCTGTGTTGTTCTAGAAATTGTGAGTGAGATAGTGAACAGTAGAAATTCACCTCAGAAGATATGATATGCAGACTAAATCCAAAAACCAATTTCACAGTGGTGATTTTGTCACTTTCCTAATCTAATAATTGCATGCTATCCTCTAAAGATGCCCATCTAGCTCAAGCACTTGAGCAAAAACATAAAGTAGTAAGTGACTCGGGTTAGAAGTTAACCAGGCTCAGCAGATGCCTATTAGCTGTTCCTCTCTCCCCCTTTGTCTGCTTTCATGTAACAGTCAAGATAAAAGGTGGGATAAAAGGATGCAGCATCTGAGTCAACATATTTCTTGTCAACGGTAATGCAAAAACATCAGAGGTTGCAGGACGAACAAGCAGCCTGTGATGTGGGGGAAACTCATTGAAGTGAGAGCATCGGGAGGTTTTTTATTCTCTTGTTGTGTTTCTATTCATCTCTTTCAATGCTCTTGATTAAAGACAACACAGCATGTTGATACTCACAGATGTGAGTGCCCGACTTTCCTCTCTCCCAATTTACTTGTGATCCTGGCTGCCCGCAGAGCAGAGAAGCATCCTATCTCCTAATGACAATGCGTGACGTTGACAGCACTGCACAACTACATTAAATAAGTGAACTGTGGGATGTACACGGTAATTCTCCCGGCTTAAATGTCAACCTTGTTTACAAATGCGACCTGAGCTCCTGCATCATTCAATGAGCCAGTACTCCTCGTATATACAGTAAGTGGGAAGCCGTATAGTGGTTTTCCTGCACCTAAAGGATATCAGCCATAGCATTTTCTTGCTACAGGGATACACAGAAAGGGTGGGAAGGAATATGAAAAGATGACACAAAAGAAAGAGGAGCCGGCAGAGCACAGCCTGAAGATTGTGAGCAATGATAGAGCAGTTGTTGTGAAATTGAATTGAAAGGGTTGGGTGACAAATGTCACAGCGATTGCCACTGGTTTCGGATCAAAGGGTAAATAAAAAAGATAAACTGTGCAGTCGTCAATGCTAGAAAGCTCAGAAACATGAGGAACATTTCTCTCTGTACCTGCAAAAAGAAAAACCAAGTGTGGAAATTTCTTAAATAATGTCATCGTATATATTTATGACCTCAATAACAGAAAGAGCGGCACTCGTATTGAAATTACAGCTTTTAATATCTTTCCACATTGACATTGAAAGTAGAAGGGTGTTCAATGCACGCCACTGTAGCAGGAATGTATTAGAGAAAATTGAATGTGTGATTTGACGGAAAGCCTGTCAATTACAGTGAGGGCCGTAAATGTGAAGCCTGGCCGGAAAAATTAAGAAGTATCACCTTTCTGGCTGTCAATGACGAAGTTTCCTTCCTCGTTGCCTGCTGTTATGGAGTAGATTATACCATCACCATCTGGGTCTTTGGCCAGAACTGTGGCGACGAGGGTGTTGGGGCCCGCGTCCTCGGAAACAAACGTTCGATATCTGCAAAGAGGAACTCAAGTTTAACAAGTGCAAGAGAGTGAAGATACAAACATGGAAGTCACAAGTCGATGATAGAAAGACACACAGACAGGAGATACAAATCATTTACACAGTCCAAAGCATCAGCAGGCTGATTAGACTTATGGTTGTGGCTTTTGCTTGTCACTATGATTTAACCTATTCTCTTAGCTGGCCAGACCAGAGACAAATGATAATGTCTTCTGGGATGTTGAAGTCATTGAACAAATGGTTCTTCCACATACCCAGCCCACTGTGGGCCATTTGATCCAGTGCCTTTTAAAATGTCAACAGTGATTTGCTTGCTCTGTGGTGCTGGGCAGCGAGATGCCCAGCCAGACACAGGAGACTGATATACCACTGTGGTACAAAGCACAATGGGGTGGAGATGAACTGCGCGACTTGGAGGACGCTGAGATGATGAGAAATGGAAAACAGAGCAAGAGAGGCGAGAGAGGGGAGAGGAGCAGGTGACAAAAAAAAAGAAGTGTGGCACTGGAATGACAGGTAAAGTGATATGTGGGAGTAAGACAGTGAGGAGCGGGAGGAAAGAGGAGGGCTCACAGACGGAGAGGAGCAGGATGTAAGAGAGGGTGGCGTTCTCACAGAGTTTGAGTTGATTCGTCAGCAGAAGTCATCCCCTGTGAGATTTTGTGCTGTATCCCCTTCTAATGTGTGTGTGTCGGTGTCTGTAGTGAGAAGTCAGAGGTGATTGATGGTTTACAGAAGATCGCTGATGGGTGATTCATCTCCGCCAGCCACGGCAGTCTCCGTGGCAACATGAGTGACCTGTAATCTGTCACCCGGCTCAGAGGCCACCTCTCCGCAGCTCTGTGGGATGGGACATATACAGTCCCTCGGCTTTTCTTCCTGAAGCATCTCCCTACATCTCACTGAGCTGTGAAGCTGTACTCAAACAGAGTAAGCCTGCCTGCCCGTCTGCTGGCCTGCAAGTGTGGCTATTTGCATTTCCGTAGGCTCTCGGCCCGTCAGTCCCTCACTTCAATCAATTTTAGCCTCTCTACAACTCATTCAGCTGTGAACTGAGAGGACATGCCAGGAAACATTAGCCTGTCCACTCACATGTCAGAGTACCTCAATTAGTCTGATTCAAAGATTAATTTCATAAACATCATAGTATCCATCAGTCTACCGCTACATGCCTGTCTTTGTGCTGTTTTTAGCCACTCTGTCCTCTTCTGCCCTCACAGCACTTATCTACATGTCAGTAAGCCACAGTATGTTGAAGCGCACAACACACCATACCTGGCAAAATGCCTGCATCTCCAACTATCTGTCTGCTGGTCTGGCAAGAGTATTTGTCTGACTGCAGACAGGCTTCTCTGTTTATCTGCATATCTGACTGGCTGTCTCCTGTCTACTCGCCGTGTATGTTTTGGTATTCTCTTCTTGCTTGCCCTGCAACCATGTTTCAGTGTGTTTTTCTCCTCAGTGTTATGTTTGTCTGCCTACATCTCCACCTCTCTGCCCACCTGTTTGTTTGGCTCTGTGTCTAGCCACCCACCGAGACTGACACCTGACAACGCAACAAGAGCGAGTAACAGAGGTCCGCAACAGTCTTTTGTGAAGGTCATTGAAACATGACTGACAGGACAAGCAGCTTACTCGTTTGGGGGAATAAATGCAGTGGAGTCACAGTGACAGTTGCTGCCCACCCACTCTCACAGCTTTGCCAAAAAGGTGGTCGAGGACACACTGGATTGCATACGAATGTCAGTTTACTGCATACCTTTGGAGAAGACCTAAAATAAACCCCAGTGTATGCCGAGTGAATGCTCAATTTTACTAGAATATTAAACAAGAGACATTTTTAGCAGAACATGTTATGAAAGTAACAATGTCAGACTGTGTTTGTGGTTAATGTGTGAGAAGTGAGTAACAGATTGTTTTGATGTCAGATGGCTGTGATTAACAGACCCAATAAAATATATTGAGTTTGTCTTACTGGTAGTGGTTTTACTACAGCACTGTTGACGCAAGTTGGCCACTATTCATGGCAGGACTCCCAGCATCAAATATTATTGCGGAGAATAGCCTGAGGGAAGGCAGGTCTGTGATGTGTAATGTAACAACCTATATATCTGTGACGCAACTATCTTGTGTTGCTCAAAGAGCAAAGCTTCGATATAATGAAATGTGATCAGCTGGTGGATCAGAGCCAGCAGTAGGAACATTATTTACACTTGTCATCTTGGCGACAAACTTTGATCTTTGCAGCTGACCTTTGGCCATGGTTAAGACTGCTTTTTTGCATTTATGATTTGGGCAACGGTAGCAAGCCACGTAGCATAACAAGTGCACCTTGAGCATGTTGCATTTTGTGTATGAAACAGCCTTCCAAATAAATGTATTATTGTGTTATGTGAAGCAACATTTACATGCACAACGACACACTGAATACTTTTTGTAATAGCTTATTGATCTACTCGTAGCACTTTTGTGTCTTGGCCTTGCACTTTTTCATTCCAATATATAGTCTTCCAGATGCTACGGTTTGAGTCCTCAATAAGTAGGAATTATTATCAGTTACTACATTAATATCAGCCTTCTCTTAAAGTTCACATATTGGTCATGATTGTTTGGTGTGAGATAAAAGGCAGAAAGACAGAAAAAACTGCAAATGACTATGGCAAAAATTAACAGGAAAAATGATGGAGGAAATGGGGGTTTATGGAAAGAATGGACAGGTATTTTGTGTACGTATGTAAGTATAAATGATAAAGCGGCTCACACAGGCTGGGAGAATTCAGGGGCCTCATCGTTGATGTTTGCCATCCTCACACGGACCGTGGCAGTGCCAGAGTGAGGCTTGTCCCCGCTGTCCATCGCCATCACCACAAATTCATACAGATGGTTAGGCCTCTCATAGTCCAGCCGGCCAGCAGGGAAAACAGTCCCATGGGGTGAAATGCTGAAGTCTGGGCTCAGGGTGTAATAGGTGAGCTCAGAGTTTAACCCCGAGTCACAGTCCGTGGCCAACACTGGCGGGAGGGAAGACATCACACAAAGACCATCAATTTACAATTAATCGAAATGAGCTGATGAGATGGCATCAGCTGATGAATATGTTGACATCTGTGTAGATCATTATCTCTTTATGGCCTTGCTAAACATGTAATAGATCATAAGCTCTGACAGCTACAATTACTAGCACACAAAGTGCACTGTGCCCCTCTAGAGTTCCAACCATAATTTGCAAAAGTGAGCTTGAAGACAGCAAAAAGAAACCAATGAAAGGAACGATTTGTGTTCTCTGCAGAGAGCGTTTGGAAAAGATTTTATTCTGAGGTAATTACAGAGAAAAACTATAGATTTGTTTCTAATGTGTGATGAGATTTTTTTATAAGACTACAGCCACAAATATTGACAGCCTTGGTTGCAAAGCTAATTTAAGTCTAAGTTTGTTTTTTGGTGAATTTCACTTAAACTCACTGTTTCATACACAGCCCCTCTAGCTCATTACACTTGCATATTGCATATTCTTTTGATGTGTTTATTTCTTCTGTGTCAAGTGTCAGCACTAGCAGCCTGCGCATCTCAATGCTTCGTTCTCCCTCCATCTCAATGTCTTGTAGTAGAGTGGCAAGACTGGCAATTTACTATACATTTTTTGTATAGTCTGACTGTCTCAGTAAATGTTAAAGAATTGAAGTAGTTTATTTCCCTTAACCTTCACTTTGACTAGATTATTTATATCTTCTTTACCATGAACCTCAGTGGGTAAAGCTGAAGTGATAGCCTCCATGTAAAAGAACGCTGTAAAAGAACTATCTATGTCTTTGCCCAGTAGAAGGCAAGCTGATAAATAATGGGGTAATCGGGATTTCACAACTTTGGTGCCTCAAAACTTTGACATTTCATCAGATAGCAGTCCACCAGATTAAGAAATTAACTAATTTTCTCTCTTTTTTTCAGATTTTTAGCCCCCTTGATCTGAATTGTTGGAGCATTCTGGGCTTCTGTCAGTCTATTTGTAGCATAAAGATCTAACTTTCCCACTGGCAAAACTCCCTGTCTTCATCGTCTCTACCTTTGATGCCTCCGCTGCTGAGTTCTTCCTACCGTGCTGGTTGTTTTATTTTTTGTTGATGCATTGGTTTGCATTGGGTGCCATTTTCTTCTACTGCTGGCTCTGCGGTGCCAACAATTTCTACCGCTCCAGGCTGTGTATTCGAATGTTTTTAGATTAAATTTGTTCCATTTTTCTCATCCATAATCTACTAGAAACAATCGCCCAGCCAGAGATTTCCACGAATCGCCTATGGTAGCCCACGGGGGAAAGAGGTCCCCCAGGTGCAAATACATTTCACAAGAAAAAGGTGAAATGTAAAAAGAATACTCCTGAATAATGGGGCATTTTTTTATATTTAATGTGCTTTTTCTGAATTTAGGGTATTTTTGCCTTCAGCCCCTGTTAATTTGTGAATAAAGTATAAGAGACTGTGAAAAATTCTCAAATCCTGTTGCGGTAATTTTCTATTTAAGGCTGTAGCTAGAGGGATCCCAATGGTAAAATATCTTAAAACACCTGAATTTCATGAGTGCAATCAGATGTGTTACTTTTTTTCAAGCAGCAAACAAGAAAAAGTGCCACTGACTGTGTTATAACATAGGTTATCACACATTATGAAACCATTGAATCCAATTAAAAGATATAGCACACTTCCCTCTGCATACTGGGGTTCATGTTCACACATGTTTCTTCATTGGTGTGTATTTTTATAAAAACGTCCACTCAAGTTAAGCAGTGGCAATACACACACATTCAGCCTCATAACTGATAATTATAAGGTAGACTCTTGCAGTAACAGATAAATTGACATACCATTATTCAAACAGTACATAATACATAAAAAAAATGTACGGCGTCTTTGTAGCAGCTAGTTTAGTTAAGTATAATTGAGATTATGATCACAGATCTGAAAGATCTATTAGTTTCTTGTCAGTATGCAAAAATAGAAGCTTTATGGGTCTATAATCCGAAACAATGACTTGAGGTCTGGATTGCAGCTTTGGCTTTCTCCCAGAATACATCTGTTGTTTTCCTGTAGAAAAAGCAACTTTTTGGATAGTTTCTCTCTCTGCTTCAAAAAGAAACAGATGGATATGAAATATGGGGTCAGAGGAGTCTCACCCTGCAGCAGGGATGTTGCCGTGGTTACAGTCTCAGGGACTCCATCCACACTGTAGATGGATTGGAGGAACTCTGGGACACAATCATTCTCATCCGTTATCAACACCTGAACCTGATTAGTGCCAGTGTGATGGGAGGAGAAGAGAAGAGAAGAGAAGAGAAGAGAAAAGAGAAAACAGACAAAATCAGAGTAGAAGAATTCAAAATTAGTCTCTCTTTAATAACCCTCAAATCCAGGAGACAACCATACAAAATTCTCTGTACAGGAAGCTGACACCAAAACTTAATCTAAATTGCATTTTATAGTTTCTCAAGTTGCCAGTTCAACACATCCTTTATCTTCCACTTTATGATTTTCCTGAGCCAAAAATAGAAATGTTCTGAGCATGTGTGCGTTTTCGACAAAGGCCCTTAGCCGCCCTCCGCCCTACAAGCTCCCTGTCACCATGGTGTGTAAAGTGTGAAGTGACAGCTGAGTAATAGTCCTGAAATAGCTGGGATAGGTTTTCCCAGTCTCCATCTCCTACTCCACAGAAGACGCAGCTGAGCAGAAGGTGATTTTGCCTGCTAAATCTGTGGTACGAAGTGAGTGCCTGACATGATAATTGGGTAACAAAATCTTTGAATTAATAATTGAAACTATACTGAACTCATGAATAGTTTATCTAGAAATATTGGTTTGTGAATGACGTTTTGGGATTTTGTGTTCTCATGCCAAGTGCCTCAGAGCATGTTCTATATTTCACACAGTTCATCTCCAGAGCACACTCTCAACGAAAAGCACTTACTGAGACACAAAAACAAAAGGGTGAAACAAACCGCAGAAAAAAATCACTTGGACTCCCGGTCCACTTGTTAACATTTCAAGACCATTCAGCCATGCCATTCCTGTAGACAGCCACAAACTCTGCTGCTTCTCCTCTGTGGTTATCGCCAAGTAGTGTGATGTCAGTAGGTCAGGGATGAGATCAGATCATCGCAATTAATACAGTCAGCTGATATGAGCCACATAACATTTAGGTGAAAACTGTTTTTTTAGAGCTTTGTCTAGTGGGGGAGCACAATGCAGCAAATGTTAGCAGCAACAAAGCCGATTTTTTATTTCAGTTTAATTCAGCAGTAAGAGAAAACACTTGTGTGACAGATTCAATAATAAAACATCACAGTGGACCTGTGGGATTAGTTGACCTGAGTGCATGAACTCTTATATGGCTCATGTTTTTTCTGGCTTAAACTAACCTCTGTGGCAGTGCTGAGGCTGCCGGGCTCCTCGTTGGCTCGCACCATCAGCAGGTAGCGCCGCTGGTCACTCTCATAATCTAGTGTCCTGGTCAGACTGATCTCCCCCGTCTCCTGCCGGATGCTGAAAAGGCTACTGGGATTGATCAGCAGGCTGTAGCTGATTGGCTGCTTTTGGAAGGAAATGGCAAACACCACCAGGAAGCTGCAGGACAAAGAGAAGTGATTAAAAGAAAAGGAAAAACAGTCTTTATCATTCGATTTCAGTTGCACACATGTTGAATTAAAATCGAAATCCTCTTTTACAACATCGGCACTGCGCTGTATTGAAATCAATTACTGTATGGCCCATTGACTATGTGCTATAAACACAGTCAATCAGTATTTGTCAGTCCTGTGTAATAATGTGATACTATTATGCAGATATCAATGTTTGTTTTCACGGTTAAGAGAGTTTGCGTTCCCCTAATGGTGTGTGATGATGATATGTTAATTCATGGTTGAGTGCGCTGGTGTGACCAAATGAATATTCATCAACATAGGTCTTAACAGGTAGCGTTTGGAAATCGAGACCTGAGTCTAGTGTGTGTCTTTATGTCTGCATTAGTTATTGTAGGACTTGTTTTTGTAGAGACATACATGCATGCATTTCAGTTTTAATTGTTACAAATGTAGGTTATTATAAAGTGATGTACATGTAAAACTGTCCTTGTGTAAGTGAATCAGTATGCTTTCATGCATGCAATCATCCTAGTGTTGGTCAATTTACAGATATGCGGTAAACTGACAATACAATTTTTAATATTGTTCTTCCTTATATTGTGTTCTTCAGGATCAGGCAATAACACCTATTATAACAACATGGGAATAGACCACATTTGAATAAAAGCGCCAGCATAACTGCTTAACTACAAGAAAAAACATCAAAAAGATATCACATTACTGTAATTTCTACAGAAAAAGCCCAAATACGTCACAATGTTGGAACTTACAAAAGAAAAAAATATATATCATGATGCGTTGCCTGTATCACACAGCCCTAATCCATCCCTGCTTATGTATGTGTGAGTGAACGTTAACACGTGCGGTACTCACGGCTGTCCTTCAGGCGTGTTCTCTGGTATGGAAATGGCATAGCTAGTATTGGTGAACTGCGGCGCTCTGGCTCCTGCCACCACAGAGAGCATGGCAGGGGCACTGCGGCTGCCCAGGCCATCAAGGGCCACCACGCTTAACAAGTACTCTCTGTCCCTCTGAAGCACCAGCCCTGTGGTCACCACCTGGCCTGTCTTCTTGTCCACTGCAAAGCAGCCATCACCGCCTACAGGGAAATACAATCACATTATTTTCTAGAGCTGGATCCAAACCAATTCAATATTGCTGGCTTGAATACTAACTCAAATGTTACCCAAATGGCAGTTTGAAATAGGTGCTTCTGTCTTGCTGGGTTTGCTGAGTTAAGGCCCACAACACATAAAGAGTTTTTTTTTTCTTATAATGTGATTTATGTTCAAATTCTATTTAAATGCAATCTTTCTGTGCAATTCATTTATTTATCAAACCATCTTAATAGTGTGGACATATGAATAAACTAATTTACAGACACACTGGGTATGTATAAACAAAATGTTCTGTTTTCTACCACAAGGCCACGTTTTTTGCTTTTATTAAAGCCTCTTGATAGTTTGATCACTGTTCACCATGCTCTTATCATTCTAACATGGGCTCTGATATAACACCCAATGGATTGAGATATTTAAAGCAGCTTTATTAAAATGACTTTTATTATTATGACTTTATTCATTTGGCAGACGCTTTTGTCCAAAGCGATGTACAAATTAGGTACAATCCAAGCCACAAAAGATCGAGGAGAAGCCTTTGAGGATAAATGCTCCACTTGACACAAGTGATGGTAGGACAAGTCATTGTTTATTTGCAGATTGTAGTGAATGAGAAGGCTCATAAACCTGAATCAGAGAGTTCAGATAGGTGGGTGCCGTGATAGTGGCCACTCTATAGTTAATAGTGACCTGAAGTTAACACGAGCAGCAACTGATAGCTAATGGAGTGACATATTCTGAACATAAACTGATACATTTTATTCATTTCCTCTCCACTTTCTGATTTTTGCTTAACTTTCTTACATACAATCTGGTAGTGTCCCGTTACATGGTTTTGAAGACAAGTATCTTCCAGATAGAAATACCTTGTTGCCCTTAATTATAACTATTGAATGATGAACCTTGTACGCATATGTCTCTTCTACTCAAGCCATGTCTAAATTACAGTCTGTCTTTAACGTTCTTCACACATCTCTGCAACATGTACTGAATACTGATAAGATAATTCTATCTTACATCTTCCTGCCACCCATACACACAATGGTATGGAAATATAAGTTGTTGCAGTCTTAGTTTTAAACCTCATGTGGAACAACTGGCACAGAATCTGAAGATAAAAATAGGTTTCTTATATAAGGAATAAAGCAGGAAAACCATTGTGCAATCGACCATCATGTCTGTGTTTTAGTATGGAGATATCCTGTACTCTCATGCTGCTTATTCCACCTTAAAACAACTTCATGAGGTTTACCACTGTGCCCCGCATTTCATTACAGGAGATAAATCATCCTCATCACTGTGCATTATATGAAAAAGTAGGCATACTAGGCCTCACTAGAAGTAAGAAGAGACACTACATGCTATCATTTTTTTAATAAATGTCTCCTACTAAAGCCACCTCAGTATTTCACATCTCTTCTCAGATGTGATACCCTATGAGTAAATACTGAACTTGGACACAGTGCTTCCAGTACTTTGTACCATACAACAGGAATGAACATCAAAGGACATTAAAACATGACTGTCTCATCCCATTGGATGAATTTGAACAAAACAAAAAAAAGACATTTTTAGAGATGTGTGTGATGGTTTTTGATGCTGTTGGTGTACATTTATTTGCATTTATCACCACCATCAAATGTCAATCAGTGGAATAGCGTGAAACTACCATCAGGAATGTGTGTTGCATTCCTTGCATGCATGTGATTAAAACACAACATACTTGTTGGAGCATTGTTGCTTTGGAGTCTTTTCATGCGATTTGTTGGCAATATGAAAACTATAGAATATTACTAGCAGCTAGCAGTTCTATGGAGCAATGTTT
The DNA here is from genome assembly GCA_002120245.1 of Maccullochella peelii. Lineage (NCBI taxonomy): Eukaryota > Metazoa > Chordata > Actinopteri > Centrarchiformes > Percichthyidae > Maccullochella > Maccullochella peelii. The sequence goes on along the minus strand of LKNJ01000386.1, from coordinate 71,899 downwards.
TAATTAGTGGATCCCCGTTTTGTTTGAATTATGTATGCGATTCACATCCTGTCGTTGGTTTCAGATTGACAGTTGGTGGTAGTAACGCACCAACAAATGTATCAATGCACCAAAGGCAGTGAAGAGGACGACTGCTAGCAAGCAAACATGGATGTTAACAGTGTATTTAAATATTTAATATTTTCAAAAATGGGTTTTGCAAATGTTTTATGAAGAAGGAAATGCATACAACTAATTTGTCAGACCTCAAGGATACACACAGTGCATTTTGGTGAGAAACACTGAATGTAAACATAACCTCTGTTTGTTTACAAGAAAACTCCACAGGTCACCTTTAAATAAAAGATCTACTTTTCCCACTACTGTTAAATACAAAAAAATGGGGTATGACAGAGTGACTTCGCTCATCAAAAGGCCAGCTACTCTCATCCTCTTGAGGTCTTAAAAGTGACAGCACAGGATAAGAGGGTCAAATAAACTTTTTAGATTACTTTGAAGGGAAACAATTTAGTTTGCACAAGTTTTAAAGGTAAACCTCACTGTTTACAAGAGTTCTTAGCGTGGTCAGACCATGGGTACCTTGTGGTAATTGTGGTTTAACTCACATCAGATTGTTGTGCAATGGACTAATGTGAGTCAGAGGGAAGTCAGTAGTGTTTTGTAAAACCCCATTGGCAAGATTAGCACATCCCCCCATCTCTGACATGCCAACAAACCTCTATCCCCTCAACCACCAGGGGGTCTACTACCCTGGCAGACTTCCAACAGCCCACTGTGTGTGTTTGTGTGTGTGAGTGCATGCTTGTGTGATTCTGTGTGTGTAGGAAACAGAGGGAAGCAGACAGATAGACAAGAGTGCATGATGAGTGCATAAACAAATGTGTGAAGGCCTCTGGCTGTGAGTGTGATTATGTGTGTGTGTGTGTGTGTGTGTGTGTGTGTGTGTGTGTGTGTGAGGGAGATAGAGAGAGGGGGAGAGATACAGAGGCAGAGAGAGACAGGGTGACAGAGAGACAGAGAAACTAATGGACACCTAAAGAGTGTATGAGTGCATGAATGAATGTGTGAACGCCTGTGGCTGTCTGTCTGACCGACTGTGCTGGTGTCTGACTAGTTGTATTTATTTCCAAGGCTCTATTGCCTGTCAGCCTACTTTAACAACAAAACAACCTGTTTTAATAATACCCAATACTTCCCTCCTATACATCTTGTGTGTGTGTGTGGGTGCATGAAAAGTAACTTACCATCTGACAAAAAGTATTCCACCGCTCCACTTTTGCCCTCATCCCCATCATGAGCCTGGAGCTGGTAGACAAACGTTCCCACAGGGGCCTCAGGGGACACTACAGCCAGGTAAGGGTACGGCTTCATATTCCACTCAGGGACGTTGTCATTGACATCGGTGATCTTCAGCTTCACCTTGTTCAGGTACCAGTCTGGGCCTGGGGGATAGAGCAGAGACAGTGACGGAGCTGTGGTTACTGAAAGAGACAGCTGTCATGTAAGTGTGTGTGTAGACGGGAGACAAACAGCCAGGGGAATCCGAAACACCGACAAGCAGAGAGTCAGCTGAGGGTACAGGTATGTGAGATATAAATCCTCTCTAGTAGATGGCAAAAGATAATGCTGCAGGATTAAAATTGTTACATCCCGTTAATTTGTCTGTTTCCTGTTTTATTTTGAAGTGTAGTCTTTTCTGTCTGTTCAGTTCCTGCCCTCGTGTGTTAGCCTTGATTGTCTATACCTGTTCCCCATTACACACCTGCCCCTGATTCCCTCGTTACCCTCTTCAATATTTATACTGGTTCCCTTCCTTTGTTCTTCATCGGTTCATTGTGTGTCCTGTCTTCCTTATGCTTAGTTTTCGTGTTCCCATGTTGGATGTACTCCTTGTGGTCCTGTTGTCTCCCAAACCTGGACTTACCTGTTTGTTTGCCTATTGCCTGCCTACCTGTACCCACCAGTAAGTTAATAAACCTTTGGAACAACTCCTGTCTGCATTTGGGTCCTTTTCCTGCTGTCTGAACCATGCCACGTAACAAAAATACATCTCAGTGATTCTTGTACCTGCAATGTGGAACTGATCCCAATACAGTCTCGATTCAGCTCAGAGTTTTGGCCAAAGTCAATTACTACATTATCTTTACCATGGCAATTTACTCTCTATCTTTCCACTTCCTTTTGCTTTGCCATAACTGCCGGGTTTGGGAGATTGTTGTAAATGGATGTTTGGGCCCATGGTGGAGGTTGGTGGACGTAAAGTCATCCATCCATTCTCCATCAGGGCTCCCATCCAGACACCCAGGTTCCCATGGGAGAGAGACTCAGCCACAGTCCCTTGTACCAAGTCTTTGTAAAGCTACCTTGATCTTCCCACAGGGGCCTAGGGATGATGCCTCATGGCTGCAGGCATTTTGTCACCTGCACACTGCCTTACTGGAGTGAATAAGAAGATTCCAGGAATCCAATTACCAACTTGCTCACCCTGAGCTGGGGCAGACAGCAAGAGTGCACAGCAGCGCCCAAGGAGAAGTGGTATACAACTGCTTTGCCGTCTCTATGACAGGAGCGTAGTGTGTTTTTCGCCGGAGCTGATAGTAGGGGATTATCCACATTACATACATGACACAATATGCACAAAAATCCCTGACACTGTCACAGGCCCAATCTAGGGCACTTTTTGTGTAACCTCCATTCCTGCAAAGTGGAGCATGCCACAGAATTGTGAGCTAAAACACTATTTCCGCAAATATTGGCTGTGATCTTGTGTCAACGTGGCATGAAGGAATGTCAGAAGAGCTGCCAACCAGTTCAGTAGGCTGCGATCCACAGAGGCCATCTGCCTCACCCTAGAGAAGAACCCCCTGCCAGGGCAAACACACAAACACACAGATCTGAACACACAGGCAAGTCATCCCGTCACGCCCAGACACATGCTTGCCCACTTGATGTAGCTGACAGTAGCATGTCTCTTTCTGTCTTCCTGTCGCTCTCTCCCTCTCTCATCAGCGCACACTTACGCACAGAGGTGAATTACCTAAGGGCTAAAAGTAACAAATCCCATTATGTAAAAGCTCTCCTGTGTGTGACGGTAGGCTATATATGTACTTTTTTAATCTAAGACAAAAGCAGCAGGAGTTGGCGATGCATCCTTTCTCTAGCTAAGGGCTGACTCAACAGATGTGTGGTCATTCTACAAAACAGTTCTACTTTGCTGGTTTCCCTAATATTCTGTAACATGTCTCTCCAAAGTCGATTATAGCGGATAATGGAAAACTATACATTGGTAATGAGCGGTACATGCATACAGCAAATTTAATAAAGTCTTCAAACTGTATGAATTGCTATAATCTTTCACAGCACCTAGTGTTTGCTCAAATGAGTTGGAAAGCAGAAAACATGCTGAGATCACAACACTATTTCTTTTAACAGGCTTACAGTTAAGATGCATTTTGATGGAAAATACAATGCATTGCACTCATGACTAGCTCTGGGGTGTTCACAACTGAAACACAATAGCTATAAAGTGTGTGACAGCTCCTAAAAGGATTGTTAGAGGGATAATAACAGAGGGAGGAAGAAGCTAGAGGAGAGAATTAATCTAGCTTTCTGCTCAGGCTTTAAAGTTGCTCTGCGGAGAGGAAAGTTCTGACTCGGATCTGACGATAGTTCGTTTTGGATAAATAGCCACTGTATCATGGGAGCAGAGAAACTAATCAATGTTCAGATGCTATCTCCTAAAATGTAGACAGCGGCAGTTTAAGCCAGATCATCCTGCCCTGTAAGACGGAACAATCCTTTCGTGATGAATAATGAGAAAGGATAAAGATTCTTTTGCAATGTAGAGGGGTTTAAAAGGCACTTAATCAAAAAGAAATCAGAGCTCCAGCACTTAACATTTAGTTGACTATCAAATCTTTGCGGGGAGCAGTGCAAGACATGTTCCTTGCCTCTTGCTTGTTGGTGTCTTTTCCAACCATGTCTCTGTGGTAATGGTGGTGATGATTTTACAAGGCTCCATCTAATTAGCTTGTTACAGAGAGACTAATCAGAGCCAAGGCAGATAATTAGAGCCTATCAGCTCTGGAATGATAATGAAGCATGTACTAGTGTGTGTGTGTGTGTGTGTGTGTGTGTGTGTGTGTGTGTGTATGTGTGTGTGGTGAGAGACTGTTTGTGTGCACGGGCAAGCAAGAGTGCACGCTGCATGTTCTGAGGCTGCAAACGTGTGTGATTTCTCTCTGATCTTGCGAGTTAAGTACAGAGCTGGCTGTGAGCGATGCCCCATGAGCACTGAACCGACACAACCTTCCTCACCTGACCAAGACAAAAGATGCGATCAAATAACCGGGCAAGGCAGAGGCTCACAGGCTCCACTGGATTTTTCTAAGTCAAATATGCTTTCTGCTCACTCAGTGTGATGAAAAGCTGGTCTATACTGTACACTACAATCCCATAAGGATAAGAGCATCTGCTGTATGACTACCATAATAATGTATCGTAAAAAGGTGGATGACAGGGATACACTGTGTGGTGGGCCAAGGCTCAGTGAGGACAATGAGTATGGTGTGTTTGCATGTGTGTGTACGAGTTATGCGCGAGTGTGTGCTCTGTAAACCATTCTGTTGATGTTTCCTGCTGTTAATCCTCTCCTTGGGTAGTTGCTATATAAAGCTGCTAAGTGGCTTGCCGGTATGAAAAAAAAAAGAAAGTTGTCTCAAGTGCTTCTGTGCACATGTGCACTGCCCAGTACAAGGACACTGAGTGGGTGTGGGAAGGGGGATGAGAGGAAACAGTGAAGGAGTGAGGCACTGATACAGAAACGCAAATATCTACAGAGGGAGAGAAAGAGACAGAGAGGAGGAAGAGGCAGGCAGCGTGGAGGAAGGGGTATTGTGTGATGCTTAGCAGAGATCGTAAAATAACATTACAGAGACAAGAGCACAAGGGAAGCACAACAAACAGCGTGACACAACAATAGATGCTGTGAGAAAACATACAGCAGGATTGAACATACAGTATAATTAATATCAGAGGGTCTTCTTATGGATCCCTCGTTCCTCCAACGTCCAGTGAGGGAGTAAATTAAGATACAAATATTTCTGTGTGGAATTAAATAAATTGCATCTGCAAGCATAAATATCAATGGCCCGTGAGAGACATGGAATTTCAGGGGTGCTTATTTTTTTTTTTTAGCAAGCGAGTGACTGGGAAGTGAAAATCAGCTCAATAGGGGAGTAATAAGGTACATTAAGCAAACGTTTGCAATGTTAAGGAGGCTCTATTCTAAGCCTCCCCCCACCCCTCCCACCCCCCACCACCTCTGTGCTCAAAGCAGAGTGTGAAGCCGTCAGCAGGAGATCAACACGCTAAAAGCACTGGGGACAGAAATCTATTAACTCGGGGATGTCGGCACCACACACCCCGGGCTCTGCGGCTCAGAATGGCTGACACATTAACCATGTAAACACACATGCAGGCATTTTCATCCCAGAACAATTACAAATGGTAGACGTCTTCAAGTTCTGCACATTTTTTCCCCCTCCAAATCTGCATCTCTGCAGTCTTTTAGCAGCTACATCATCAACATTGACAGGATTGTGGCACAGCTTACATTTGCAGGTAACGGAAATAAAAAACAAGTCACATATGCAACATGACATGTACAAAAATATAGATGTAGCATCTGTGGCATCAGCATCAGTTTACTAAGGGGGCCTTTAGAGTTTTATCTTGGCAGGCCCCCAAACATACCATGTTCTAAAGTGTCAAATCTTTAAAAGGAACAATAATTTTCAAAATCTCCACCGAGACACAAATTGCAGACAAATTGGACATTGAGACATGTGGAAGAAAAATGTGCGACTTTGTGTTTTGCGAGAGAATTCCCCATTCACTTGAACACAAATGGATCCAACAGCAAGTGGCCTTCAGGGTGACAAGAGCTCAATCAGAAATATCTATTAAATGAACCCATCACAATAAACAATACTGTTTTTATTCTATTCTTATTATTGTTGTTGCACACAGGGATTAAGACTGGTGAAGTCCCATGACAACTTCGATGTAAACTGAGGACCCACACCCCTCACTGTACTAGTGACTCACCAACTCTTGTACTCGTACAGCAGTGAGATAGAAATAGATAGAAAAATAGATAAATGCGTCACTCGCAATTGGCCATTGGGGAGTAGTACAAAAAACACACAAGATCCACATGGCAGTAACTTTTCTGATAGTAAATCTATGACCTGAACTCCATTTTTTACTTGAAATATTAATAGTATTAATGGTTCCTTCACTGAAGATGTTCAGTGTCATTGATGTATGCTGGGGTCGCCTCAAACCCTGCGTGACCCTGAACAGGATAAGTGATTTAGAAAATGAATGGATGGATGGCTGTCTCCCATCAGACACAGCCAGCTATTGTCTCTTTTCTGGTGGGCTCGTTTTTTCTTTGTAAGAATTACAAAACTCATTCAATCCCTCTTGTTCTATTGCTTTGAGCAGAGAAAGATGTGCCCTATTCACTTCTACTCGCTCGCATAAAAGAGGAGGATTTAGAGACGAGCAAGTGTTGAATGGAGATATAGTACTGTATAGCTTTCAGGAAAAGGAAATATAACAGCTGAAATATTTAAGTCCATTTAAAACAACTATGGCCCATGATTCATTTGTATGGCCTATGTTTTTGGTCTTCAAATAACTATGATATTTACTAAGCTGAAATGTTCAAAAGTACTTTACAAATATTTTAACTCCTCTCAATAACTTCTGATGCCCTCTTGGTGTATTTTTTCTGAATCTGACCCTGGGTCACTGGCTTGGAGCACCGTCCTATAACTCTGAGAAGGGGCTGCTCAGTTAATAGACCCTTTTCACAGCATTAACAATGACATTAACAATGGCTCCATTCCAAGTGGCCCCAGTAAGCCCTATCAGTGAGTGAGCATGCACAATGCCAGAGCCCTGTCTGTTGTGAAAAGGGTCTATTGTGTTACAATTGTGATTCTTGTCTGAAAGAGATTGAATAATAGATAGCATTTGCATTTGAAAACACACATGCATGATGACAAGCGTCGCTTTATTTGCTTCTGACATTGAGACTGCGCCATACAAAGCTTTTAAGTTGTAATGTGCTGAAGCTACATGCTGACCAGACATCATTTGAACATGAGCGGACAGAAGAGAGGTGAAGCAAAAATACATCCATGACAGGAACGTTAGTCACTTTCAAAATGACTCATCAAACACCAGCTAGCCATAAAGATGAAGATACACATTTGCCAGACTGAGGTCATAAAAATGTCATGTCTGTACTGGAAAACAGGCCTTCTTCCTTCCATTATGTGGAAACATTTCAGGTTTCAGCCCAGTAACCTCAGTAAAATGAATGTACTATGCAAAGATACTGTATGAAGTCTCCCACTAGAGGTGTAAACCAATAATGATGCATCAATTTGCACAGTATGTCTGATCAGTTGTCGTGTAGGGTTGTTGAAGAGAGCAGGTTGAAAGTGAGTTTTGACAGCCGGAAAGTAATAACTGAGTTCTTGTGATTGATCAGGAGCCCTATCAACCTCCTTCAGATGTTTAAGGGTACTTTGTGTAGTGAGGCAGGAGAAATCTTATATTTTGCACCTTTGAGATAAAAAATTTCATACCATCTCCTCAAACTCTGTTTAGGTTTCTGATGTGCAATCTTCACATGCTTCATTTAAACACAAGCAAGGGGGAGATTATAGCTGTCAAGGGGGCCAGTTCCAATTTCCACCCCACCAAAATGTTTGGCTTGCTCTTAAAAGGAATGTGAGTCATGCTGCCGTGGATGTTTTTAGTCATGTTGTTATATTTGTCATGCGGCAAAGTCCAACACACAAAAAAGTCAATGTCATCAGAGGATCCCCGGTTACGTCTGTTGTCACGGGTGATTATTTGTCATAAATCGTGTTCTTGGTGACAAAATATTTAGATAAAGATAAAAAGACTTACAGCCTGATGTTTTACAGCGTGACCTGAGACACATGCTGCATTTTTACTGTCATAGTTGAAGCTATTTTTTTACCGCCCTCCTCATGTCCTTCATAGACAAAGGACACTTTACTGACTGACTCTAGATAATCAACATGAGGCTGAAAAAAGCCTGATTGTGTCTGAAAGCCTGCAACAGTGTTTCATTAATACTTGTGCACTGAACTGCCTCTATGATAAACACACTTCAAATCACATTAGCTACCAAACAAAGGTCTGTTGATCAAATCCACAGTATAAGCAATCTTTGCTTTGCTTTCACACAAGTGATCACAGTGACTGTGAAACACAAGCCTCAAGGTACAAACACTAAGCTTCATTTATGCTTGGTCACTTAAGTCTCTTGACATTTGTCTTTTGACAAAAAAGGTTTCTTTGTTGCACGTCCTCATCCCACATTTACCTTGGCCACAGTATGCTGCTATAAAGAGAAATGATTAATCACACAGTTAACAGCCTCTTCCATACGACTCAAAGTCAAGAGCTCAAAACGGTTATTTTTACAGTGTTCATACAGCTTTTTAAGAGTAAAATTCGAGCACTTTTCAAGCACTTTCAAGGTACCTAAACCAAAAATGTCCAGACTCTCAAAGTCTTTATCGCCACATATAAATTGTTACTATAAATGCCAGGAGACAACAAACAAATATGACGACCTGTGTAGATACCAGATTGTGTTGTCAAGCATTTTTCAAAAAGTAAATTCGAATTCAAGCATATTCCTTCCATGAAAACTTTAAGCAATTATTAAAATTAGGCATTTTCCAAGACTTTGTACGAACCCTGTTTTTACTTATGGATGAGCAAAGAAATTGGCTGAAATGAGAGGTTTAAAATAAAATCTAATTCTATATTTGACTGAGTCACATTACTGGGAATATTTTCTTAACCGCCACATTACAAAATCCTATATATATGTGCCAGCAGTTACTGTACCCTCCTGCTATGCCACTTTCTCTCATTTGAGTCAGTGGAGAAAGGTCAAGAGTGTTTATCGACCGAGCATATATTGAGTTTTACATCTAAAACTAATCTGAATATGCGGATGAATATAGATGGAGGGACAAAGCTTTGTCCTGCCAGTAATGGAGGCCCATCACAAAGGTCTTCCCTCACTTGATTTCTGATCAATTCAAATTTACCCAAGTGATAGAATTATGCTGCCTATTGTTTTACACTAATGAAAAATATTTTAAAGACCATCTAATTAAACTATACTATTAACTATTTACTTGAGTAAAAGTAGCAATACCACAATGTAAAAAAACCCCTCCTAACCAGAAGAATGCCACCTGTCGTACAATATCATTGGATTATGATTACTGATGCACGTGTAAGCAGCATTTAGTGTTGTACTCTTTGAAAGCACTATATAGAGAACATAAATTTCACACTCAGAATTTGGACATTTTAATAAAATGGTGAAGGATAAATATGGTGCACTATATAGTGAAAAGGGAGTGATGTGGGACACACCCAAAGCTTCATTTAATGGGTCACAAGCTGAAAAGGTTGGCAACCACTGGTATAATCTATAACAATGCATCATATTTTATAAGCTTATCTTATGTAAAAAGTAGTAAGTAAAAAGTAAAAATATTTTTCCTGAATGTAAAATGCAAATACCTCAATATTGTACTTGTAAAGTACTGGAGTTCAAGCATACAGGGCTCCCAAATGAATGCTGAATAACACTCTCCCAGTTAACAATACTGCCTGAAAGTTTTCAAACTGAACAAGTCAAATGGCAGAGAAGTCGAAAAAAGGAGCATTGTCATACGCCACCACAGTGTAGCCATAATGTATGAGTTTAGTCTACAAAACAAGGAAATCCTAAAGGGAAAGAGTTAAGAGCCACCTGGTTTTGTTTGGTGGACAGTGTCAAAAGCAGGCAAACAGCTCCTTAAACCACAGTGACTCATTTTTTATTTCTATAGCTGTTAAATAAAGAAGGCACAGCTTTACAGTTTTTGAAAATAGGTAGTCTAGGCTAGGTAGACTAATGTTTTCCACAGCCTTTGTGGTAAGCTAACGTCATGCTAAACATATACCTGACCTTCATATGGGTATTCTTATCTGCCTCTAGGCAACAATGCATACAAATGTTTCCCCAAGAGTTGCAGCATTCATTTAATTGTTTCAAGCTGGACACTACAACTGTTGACAAATAATCAGCAATACCAACGGCAAAGCCTACCCTTTCCCATCAAGACCCACGAAGCAGAGGAGTACCATCAACACACACATAAAACAGGCTTAATAGTCCACTCAGCATTTCAACAAATGAAAGCCAACGGGACCGAGGGCTCCATACAAATCAATATTAGTCCTACAGCATAATGACTGCCCTCATTATGCTGTAGGACTAATGTAGTCAATAGTCAACTAATAACAGGTTGACTATTCAATGCAAGACAATTAGGTTTTCAGATGTGTCTGAAAAAAAGATACATTTCTTAAGGCAAGTGGCTTCAAAGTTTCAAGGCCCTGACTGAAAACACTTGATTGCCTTTTGTCTCTTATCTAGACTTTGAAAGTCTAAACAAAAGAGCTTTTTTAACTGTAGGTATACTGTAAGATTACTGTAGATTCGGAGTTAAACAGAGGCTAACAGAGGCTGTAGGCAGCCCATTCGTTGTGTAGGAATAAGATCTTAAGGCTAAAAATGTATTGGAAGGCAACACAAGAAGATAAAATGGGCACTCGGCTACATAAGCTCTATTCTCAGTTCTATAAAAGCCGTACAGCAGTGTTCTCTCAGATTTTGATGGGCAGGGGAAGATAAATAAACAAATGGAGCTTTCTGGTGGATATTTTTAAAATCAAATTAAAGTGAGTGCATGTGATTGACAGTGTGTGGGATTCCTTGTTTCTTCTCAAATGAAACTGGGGAGAAATAACTGTACAGACAGGTATTAGGTTACATTTACATAAGCACTACATTAGTAGTCAAGTATTGTATCTATCTGTGATATCATACATAATTAGATCTGGCTGTGAAGTATGCTTTCTATTCTCAAATTTGTGATGGAACAAAGTCGCTGCTATCCAAACAGACACTTAGTGTAGAAATAATATGCACTCAAGCATACATACTGTAAAGTGCATGGTGCACTCACCCATCCACCCACTGCACTACAAATGACATGGATGTGCAGTGGCACACATGCACGCCCTGTCGCACAGTTCACAGCAGAGACCAGTCATTTGGAAAGGTGGCAAGAAGTTAATCTAAATGACACTGCAAGATGGAATATTCCAGAGCAATCTCTCAGCAAGAGGACTTACGGTATACAGATATAAATTGTTGTTTAGCCTCTGCCTGCCGTGCTTTGCACCTCGTTCTGGGCTTTCATTTTGGGAACATGTGGTGTGTATGTTTTCCCAACTTGTATATAGCATGTGTGTGCACTTGTGTGTTACATACTGTCTGCACGAGTGTTTGTGTTGGCGACATCAAGAGTTTTACTAAATTGCGTGTTGTTTGCACGGTCACGTGTCTTTCTGGGCTTTCACGTGTGTGAAATTGTACGTGCATGTGATGTGCACGTGTGTGTGTGTTGTTGTCTGTGGACTGATGTGTAACAGTAGCTGTGTACATGCGTGTTTGTGTGCGTTTCCAGTGGAAAGCAGATGAGTGAGATGCTCCTATGCACCCCTCAGCTCATATTTGCCTGGGGTTAAGTGGAAAGTGTGAGGAGTTCCAAGAAATCCAATGCAGCTCCAGAAAAACCAAAAAAACTATATTCCTCAAGGAACGGTGTGCAGGTTTGGGTTTGATGTTCATGAAAGTCGAGAAGAGGAAATAGCAGTTGATACCATGTTGCTCTCTTCCATTCCAGCCAGGAAGGTGCACTATTCATACCAGAGGCTTTCATTTGGTCATTAGTCTCTATCAGCACCCGTCTGTTAGTGTTAGTGTGTGTCAGAGAGCTATCTTTCTCTTTCTCCCTGGTTTGATGATGGAGAGGTAATTTCAGCTTTGTGACGGTATGACTCTAATGATGAAGATGGGAAAGAGAGATGAGAGCATGTGAGGGCAGGAAACAGTGTGTTTCTGAGTGTATACATACAAAAGCACACATCTGTGCCTCTTCTCGGTGTGTATACACACGTATGAGCGTGTTAGTGTGTGTGGATGGGGTCCAACTCCTACCGCTGTCCCCATCACTGAATGGGCTGTTAATGGAGAGTAATGAGGGAGTACTTTCATGGCAGATGTGCCCTCTCTGCAACTCTGTTTTACCCCGAGACTGTAAAACTGACCCAAGCGAGACATCAGCAGGCAAGCAGCCGCTCCCTGCTCTGATTAAGGTCTGCATGTGTTGTGGGAATCTGAATGGTTTGTTCGCTACATCTGCCTCATGCTGCTGTACCCCAGGAAGTAAGAGTAAGTATCATTTCGACATAGCACCTAGAGTCACATTAAATGACAAAAGCCCTGGCAGTGTCAGCCAGGCCCAAAATCTGTTAGAGGGCCATCTTCTTCACTGGAGTGTGAAATTATTTTAGCTCTCTGCTCATTATAGGATTTTAAAATGCATTATAGTTTGGGCTTTTATGGTGTGCCGCGGCATTAATTCAATTTGCCTCATTCACACTTTCTTATTATCACGCTCAGTTCAAGCTACAGGGGGAGGAAGCTGCTGAGCAGTGCTCCCCGGCCTTATCTCTAAAGGATATAAACTACACTACCCAGCTCAATCAGAGCCAGCCCGGACTGCTCCATCCATTCATCCACTTTTCCTCTGTCTCCCCCTATCCTTTTCTCCAAATGCTGCTTCCTGTGGCAACCTCCATCTCTCTCTCCATCCTCCATCCCTCTCTCCATTTCCTTCTGAGTTGGTGATTGATGGGGGTTGTCCTCGGAGCCCTTTCAATATCTTTCCATACAAACACGTATATAGGCAAACAAACACAAACGCACACAGCTCATGCGCGGTCAGAGACTCCAACACACACAAACACATACGCACAGCAAGACCAGGGCCAAGGCAGAAGCAACAGAGGCAGCCGCACAGGTTTAATGGGAAAACAAGCCACAGTGTGAGGGTGAGACAGCATTAATCTATCACTGAAACCAGAACCCGCGGTCTGTGTTTGTTTAGCACACCAGAGAGGGAGGCATTCTGGGAACACCCTATCACTGTCTGGTATTGTGCAAAGGTACAACAATTTGTTGAACATTGCAAATGTATTCCTGTGGAAGTACAGCAGATTAGTATGGAGCAGCAGTGTGGAGCTCTGACAGTGTTCCTCCAATGTAAAAGCTGCACAACTGCATCAACGCACACTGACAAAACACACATGGACATGGTTTGTCTGCATTGCACACACATGTGCACAAAACATGCACACTACACTAGTCACATGCATTAAACTGTAACTCAGCATGTGAGTGCGGTCTGGCTTATTGGTAATGGAGGAAGAGGGAGAGAGGATGAGGATAAAGTCCTCATTTAGATATCTAATCCAGTGAGCAGTCTGTCCTGTGTGGACCATCATCTGCCGTCATTAACAGCAGGCCAGCAAGATTAAACAAGATCAATGTTTATCACCCACACTGTATGTGTGCGCAAGTGAGAAACCAAGTGTTAAACTCCCCCCACCTCATCGCTATTTATCACAATATCTGCCATCAGTGCAGAGTGAACAACGGAAATCTAGGATTATATCTAACGTGTAGTAAAGAGCAACATTATTCAACTTTAATGCCCCAAATCTGTGATAATGTCCACACATTCACATAGGATGAACACAATCTCATATTAATATTTTTAATAAGTAATACTCCATCAGTAAGATTTACTGTAAATATATGGTGATCAGGAACTCAATCCAAATATTAAGACAAGCCGAGTGACTCGTGTAACATTGAGCACATGATTATTTATGGGGCTAACCAAACATTTAGGGACAGATCAATTTAGTGTTTGACAGACACAGCCATTTCTCAGTCAGAGATATCCATCAAATCCAAGCTAACGCACATTCACTATTAATTACTGAAATTACTCGATTAAATAGCAGCTGCGGTGTCGGGGCAGAAAGGGCAGCAGTAATTATGAGTCGATAACTTGTGAAAAATGACATGCAAAACTCAAACAGCAGATATGCAGTAGGATACGCAAAGGAAACCACTTCACACAACCTAATTTTTTATAGTTTTCTTGGTTTCATTTTGAGTAAAAGGGGCTACAAGGGCTGCTGCAAACTCTGTGCACTCAGTTCCGGTCTTGATCCTCAATGTGTGGTAGTGGCGCGTGTCTTTGTGTTTCCACGGCAAGGCTGGCACTACTAACGACACAGCAGCATTCCTATCCCATCCTTCTCAGCACATCATAAGACTGTAGAGACCATATGGCCTGATTAGTCCACAGAATTAAGCCCTACACTGTCGAGGCAGAGAGAAAGATAGAAAGAAAGTCATGCACGTTCACTGGTTCCACTGAGAACAGACACAAATTGGTAGCTGGAACACAGAAAAGAAGAAAAAAAAACACACACACGCTCCACATGCACAGGCACATGAGCCAAGTTTGGAACAGACATAACAGAAATGTCCAAATACAGATGGGGAGAACATAACAAAAGCATACAATAGACAGTCCAGGTCCAGATCACAAAACAAGCAGGAACAAAAATGGTCCTCCTTTATGGTCTTTAGATCTTCTGTTTGCCTATCTCTATATCTGCCACTCTCTCACAAGTCACATTTGAAAATATCCATATACCAGCCCATGTAGCCCATGCTCTCTCCTGGATGCTCATCAGCCCAGAGAGCCACTACATTTTCTCTGTATCAAAGACAACTGCTATCAGCCATCTTCTGGCTGTGATGGAGTCGTAGACTGTCTCCTTGTTTCCTGGACTTGATTAAATAACTGAACCATGAGATGGACATCTTCTTTAAACGCATTTTCTAATCTGAGCCGCAATTCCCTTGCCTTCTACGCAGTCTTTCTGATCAGACAAAAATTCAGAAAAAGTCCTTTTTTTCCCATTCTACCATCTCTTTTTGCGTGGCAGTCATTTTCATCTTTTCAACAAAAGCTGCACTCACACTGTGAAAATTGGTGTCGCACAATTACTGCAATTTCTGCAATTTGTGCACTTTACTCCAAGGCAAAGTTCATGGCATGTCAAAACATCTCACTGGGCAACTTGGCCAGCCATGTAATCTTTTTATTCGGCATTAAAAATCTCCTTGTTGTTGCACAGTTAGCAGAGCTTTCAAAGTTGTCTGCGTCCTGTGTGTTTATCAGTGCCTCCTTGGGCCACCGAGAGCGAAGCTGCAACCATTGATATGCTCAGTTAATTGGACCTTTGGGTACAAAAGGTTGAGAAATTCAAGACCAAATAGATAAATAAGCACACGCATTGAATTCCCACGACATGTCCCAGCACTAGCTCCAATTCTCCTTTGCTCATTCTAGCCTTTAGACGGGCTTGTCTGAAAAGCTGATTCATTAGAGTGCTTCAGGACAGTCCTATCAGCCTTTCGACTCAATCACACACCTACCTCTCCGTGAGTTTGTAAACTATCAGCAACAGTCTGTCACAGCCCATTCTGCGACATATAAATTGTTGTTTAAAGTGATGTTTTGTGACTGGGAGCAAAACAGCTCCTGGTTAATCAATAGCACAAAATCAATTCCACTCTCTGGGGAAACACCACAGAGAGGCTATCCAGCATGCAAAGGCGGAGCCAAAACAAAAGTTTGAAATGGCAGGTGTGGAGGGGACATTCAGCCAGTGAAATAAACTGTTACTGTGTTCATCACAAATCGTTACAAATTTAGGCAATCACAGCAAAGAACATTACATCAACAAAACCCTCAAACTCAAACCTTTGACTCCTACAAAGCGCATCACAGATTAGATTTCATTTCATAAAACAAAACCTTCTCAGTTGGTGATAAGCTCCTCGTATAATGTGCAAGTCAGGCTCATTTATCACACAGGTAGACACCAGGTTGCACAGAGGCATTCTGGGAATCTGTGCCGTTGGAGGTCAGCAAGACATTTACCTGACAGCGCCTGCCTCCGTGCATCGTCTGGAGTTGACAATGTCTGTGGTAATGGGCATCAATAATGCAGACCCTTGGCCAGATAAAAACTCCCTGTCGCCATGACTGTCCTCACAGCATTGTGGCTTATGCAGCACTCACATCTCCCACTGAACCTCACACAACAAACTTGCGTAATTTATGTGGGTCGAGTGTCGAGGTTTCTGCTGTAATGAGATATGCATTGCTCGTATAAACAGAATGACAGACATATACATACTCGCTAGTTCCACGTCTTCGGCTTCATAATTATGTTTTTTGGCAACTTAAGCCAACTTATCCTGCTCTGACACCTGCACACACACACACACACATAAATATCTTCTCTTCCTCCCTCTTCTAGTTGTTCTGGTAGAAGGGATCCACCGATTTGATCCGCTACCAGGTTCCATACTGACCTTATTAAGCTGATGAGACGTGACCCATCCACATTAATTGCAGTTTCTCTCGTTCTCATTGTAATGTCACGATGAAATTTGGTGTTTCTGCTATCAGTTATATTCTTTCAGTCATGGCAGGCCACTCCCTGGAAAGTGTCCTCCAAAGAAAAAGGATGTATTTTGACCCAAACCTGATCTTTCCCTAACCGAGTTGTTTTTGTGCCTAAACCTAACCAACAATGGTGATTGATTTGTGGCGGTTTGGAAGGCGCAGACAAATGACGTCATCCTGCCGATGTGTGCGATGTGTTACCTTAAAGAAAAACGATCCCGGTGAGTTCCAAGTTTAAATTTGGATCGTTACTCAGTATCGGCGGATAACCTGAAAAAGAAGTATCCTTTAGGGAGAGAACACACAATGCTCTATCTCTCTATCTTTTGCTTCCTCCCTTCATGCCATTCCAAAGGGCAGGTCATACTTTTCTTCTCATCTTCCCTCTATTAGCCCCCCAACAATCTTCAGACAAATACGAGCACACACTGCCCTTTTCGCAGCTCTACAGTACTATATTTTTTCCTGCCCCCCTGTGCCCTGTAGCCATCCACTCTGCACTACAGGCTAGAGTACATGCACACCTCATTCCCCTCCTGCCACCCTAATAGTTTCTCACTTCTGCCCTCTAACCATGTGACAATTATGTTTCACCGAGCTGACTTCTCGTCAGCAGTATACAACTCCCTGCCTCTGATCTGGCTGCCCTTTACTTATCTTCAGTAAAGCTTATAGGCACACAGGGAAAAACACTCTCACATGGGCATGCATTTACACACTCCTTCCATCTTTTCTGCCTCCATCCTTTCCTGACTTTCTCATTCCTCCTCAGGTTTCTCACCTTTGCCTCACTTAACCTTCTTGATCCTAAAGCCACGCTCTGTGATCATGCCCCCAGAATTACAGCTTGTCCTGACCTTTCTGTGCCCCTGATAGCAGTGTCCTGTATCCCCTTTAAATATCTCTTCCACATGTAAAGGAGAGCTTCTTCCCTTCCTCTCCCTGCTCTTATTCTTTCTGCTTAATCCCATCTTTAAAAAACTGTGGCAAACACACTCCCCTTCCCTCCTACATGGCATCAGATACATGCTAGGACTGTAGAGAAGAAAGGACTGCAGGGATGTTGCTTAGACACATCCATTTGATATCTGAGAGACCACAGAGCAGAAATCAAATGCTGCAGGCGTGTTACAGCTTCACAGCATGTCGTCAGAAACAACAAATCTGAGAATCTCTGCTGCGGGGAACCTGGATACTGAAAGGACAATCATAACATTTAACACATGCACAGATTGATACACATTTACACAATTAGACGTGTGCATGAAAAACAAATCCTCATGTATATGCACATGCAACCACACACATGCTAACAATCACACACAAAGTCAACCATAATCACCACAGGCGTTTTTGGGTTTTTTTGTACTAAATTGAATAAATGCAGACAGCTTTTCGTGAAATTGTTTTCTACTTAAACAAACAGCCCCACAGTCACAAATTACAAACAAAAATGAGATCGAGTCTCTTCTCAATTCATTTCACAACACAAGGGGAATATGCAAATATATGGTGGGGGGGCGAGTATGAAAGGGGAAATTGGATTAAAGACAGCATGAGGCGAGATGCTGACTATGAGACAGAGACAGAGACAGGAAGAGGAGAGGAGGACGGAGAGAGAACAGAAGAAGGTTCCCTGACAAAACGGGCTGAGGAGAGGTGATTACCACAAGCTGAATGCCACCCTGCCCACAGATACCTAAAGGAGAGAGAGAAACCACTCCAATATCCCCCACTCCAACTCACAAAGGACTGCACCACTTGTTCAATACTCTTCCTAACCCGTCAAATACCATTAACAGATCCCTACTCAGGTGCAAAGAAAAGGATTCTTCGGGTGGGACAACCAAAAGCAAAATTCCCCACCAATACAAATCTAAACTGACGTCCTCTGTGGGCCAGCAAAAATCCTTCACATGAAATGCTATAGAGGTCCCTCACTCCCTCTCCTCAAAACAACACCACATAACCAGTTTCTGTGAGTCATGGCCTACTTTCATTGCTTTTACCTTTTTTTCTTATACTGGTGGTTTGATACACAGAGGCTATGACAGAAAAATATCACTTCATTGTTTTCTCTTGGGATTTTTTGGTGTACTGAATATAGTTTAGAAGGTAAATATTTCTCCAACATTAGCAGGGGATCTAGTCAAGGAGAAAGGGGGCTTTCACGGGGGCCCTGAGGAAGAAGACGCTCCTTAAGCAAACAAGGCGATACAACTGTAAACTAAATCTGATGCATCAGAGTGGGAGGAACAGGGTCAAAGCATGTCAGGGGGTCCTGAAATCCTGTCTTATACATGCAGTAAAGTCATAATTAGATCCCAACCCCAAAAAATGTCTCTTGATCTCTGAATAAGTACAGCTATCTAAAAACAATGCACCATACATATACTCTGATGGAGAGTTATACAACTTAATTTTCTTATTATGTTTTGAGCAAAGTATAATTAAAAGAAAAGAAATGTGTGAAAATGTTTGTTGTGTTTTTGCAAAAGAGAAAGTAATTCCTAACTTTGGGGCTGTAATTAAAAAGTAAGTGGTGTAATGAATCACAGCACTGTGATGGTAATATGTAATATAAGAACATTACTTCAGAAATGAGCTAGAGTAAAGAATAATCCCAAACTAGTTAAACAATGTCATTGTTCACACTGAGCAGTCATATGTGATAATATGCTGCATGATTACATGGAATGATCCACGTCCGCAGAAAATGCCAATCACGACGATGACTAATTACATCAGATCCGGATAGCAGCAGCATCAGATATGAGAGTTGTGGTAAATTATTTTAATTATATTCATGACTATGAGAAGCAACCACATTTTGGTGTATAAAGGCCTTGATATATTTATAAAAATGGAGGACAAACTGTGCATTTCCCAGGTAAAATGTGTGCCAACTACGGCTATTGTTGCGCTACGTTCTCTGTCCTGATAATAAAACATTTTAATGGCACACTTAGCACATTATAACCTTATTATTCAACACGTATTCAAATAAAACCTTTTAACGCAGTTTTTGATTAATAGAAGCAACAACAAAGACGGCTCAGTGTTCAAACATGACACCTCTTAGAGGATGGGTTTTTGGTAAGCACATTTTCATTCAGGTAAGTATGTCAATGAGGATGGACCCCATACTGAGAGTAATCCAGAACTGCTGTGCCATCTCCTTCTTATCTGCAGTGTGACAGAATAATTTATCTGACTGATTTAAGTGTCAAACTAGACTTTTTAATCTCCATCTGAACAGCACAAATAACAGCTCTTCTGATGGCTCTGGTCATAACGCTGCACCCACAGCAAACTTACTAACATAAGAAAGCCTCGCACAAGTGTGATTAGCATTTCATGCCCAAATTAACCAGCTAATGAACACAATCACTACACGAATAGTACATCTGCATTCACCAGTTAACAACCACCTGTACACTTTTTCCCCACACAGCCCGTAAAGGACACGTGTGTGTTCTTGGAATTTTCCAGGAGAGCAAACACTGAGCAGCAGTGCCGGTTAACAGATATTCAATCACTAAGGTACACATTTACATATAGGCTACAAGAGATGGCTTTATGGTAATAGTACTAGTTGTAATAAAAAGCACGGGAAGCAGTAATATTAGTGTTGTAGAAGAAGAGGATCAGCAGTGAGACTTTACATCAGGATAGGCACATCTGTGTTTGAATGAAAGTGACAGGCTCAGTATGCACAAGGTGTGGACAAAATGAAAAGAAGACTCAACAATTTAATAGAATCCCTATATTGATGCTGCAATAAAAAAAAAACTGCCTGTACTATTACAAAGGTACAGGTAGTGCTGTACATTTGTATCTGTCTCTGAGAAGCGTTATTTCACCACTGGTTCTGGATGTTAAGGACATGGTTTGTCATGCTGTGGCAGTGGATTGTGTTAGAGCATACCTATTATTTTACCAATACCTTGTATATGCGTAATATAGTAAATATTTAAGGGTGGCACTGAATGCTACTGACTTGAGTATTCTTTGAACTGCTGGTAGACTGCTGCCTAACAGTGCTTTCTGTTTGACATTCAGCAGGTGACTGTCAGCACCACGGACAGCTCTGTAGTTCACGGCGGTGGAGTAAGTTGAGACGATGCAACACATGGGGCCTTATTAAAACTGTTGTTATTGTACCTGGGGTCAATTTTAGTATGACCATGCAGTCTCACACTTGCACAACCTACAAAGACAAGTGCACACATACAAAGCATCTCACTCATTCTTTTCTCTCTCTCTCTAAAGTGTCTGTGAGCTCGTTCCTTTACCTATGAGACGGACCACAAATTTATTGCAACACCTGAGCAAACCCACATGCAAAGGTAGGAAGAGAATTCACGTGGGAGATTAGGGTAAATCAGAGAGACGTGTATGCAAGGATTGGGAGTGATACAAGCAGAAGAAAGGCCAGTCCTCCCAGACTCCTGTCAGGATTCTGTCTGGAAAGCTGTTGTCACAGGATAAAGGACATGCCATGCCTTTGATCAGGAGAGAAGAGTTAGTAGGTGAGAGAGGTAAAAAGAGAGGTAAAATGGAGGAAGGTATCTGAATATCTGTTAGGCTAGAGAGGCTTATTTCGGTGACACATCTCTGAGAAAGAAAGAAAAACGTCAGAATTCTGACTATTTTTGCACCCTCTCAAAAAAACTCCAGACATCCTTTTGCAAGATCGTGTCCCAATCAGGCATGCAATTACAATCTAGAACATGCTGTGCAATGTAACAGCAGCAGGCAATGCAAATGAAAACAGCACACACTGTTTCCTGCACACTGTGGAGCTCAATTACAAAGCAAATCATTTTGATTCCTTGTTGGGGGGGGTTTTTTTTTGTTGTTGTTCTCAGGTTTTTAAGTCTCGAAGTCTAACTTTTGGAAGAACAAAACAAAACTTGAACAACTGATGCGCACAAGTTTCACCTTGCCTTCAAGAATTTGACAGGTTGACTGACTGTGGCAATGCTACTTCAAATCCCTGGGACTAGGGAGTGAATGAGAGGAGGATTAGAGGGGTAATGCCAGTAGATGAGACAGAGAGAGGGTAGAAGTGGTTTGCCACTCTGCAAGGATTAGCTCTGAAAACAACTTCACAGTCACAAACTATGTCAATCAAGGACATACAGAGAAAAGACAAAGACCCTTAAACATAAACTGAAAATCTTCTCTGCTATGAATAAGCTTGTAATGTTCAATCATAATTGAAATACCTCATGCATATCATAATAAATTTGACAAATATTGAAATACATAAAAACAAATCTCTCCACTGAATGTTGCGATGTTTGAGCTGATATTTCAGGTATGTGGATGGATTGATAATATTGAGGCACACCTGTGGAATGATCCTATGCTGCAGCTACCCTGACAGCCCTGTATGGATATGAGGGATATGTCAGGGCTGTTGAGGGCGAGGTGTCCAGATGGCACAGTTTTACCATGTGCATGTAATGTGCAGCAATCTATTAAAATAGGGCATCACCACAATGCAAATAATTCCCTGGGAAAGGGTGGGGGTGGGGTGCATGGTCTAACTTAAGTGCGGATTAATAGAGGAATATTCTACACACCTCGTTTGTCCTGAATCTTTACAGTGAGCTCCACGAAAGGCTCTGTCTCCCTATCCAGCCTCCTGGTTATCGTGACATCTCCACTCTCGCGCCCCACGGTGACCGGAGGGCTCTGTGACTCCGGGTATATCAGCTCGTAGGCGGCTGACTGAAACCTGGTGGGACTCAGGTTCGTTATGACCGAGCCGATGCTGGCATCTTCAGACACGTTGAGGGAAACCACAGTGCCAGGGTCAAGTAATGCCCTGGACGACCGACCTGCCCTCCCTGACCCCGCTAATTGAGCAGGACGCGTCGCCCACCGCTGTGGAGCAATAGTAACCACTACACCTTTGCTGGTCAGAGGGGGCCATCCATGATCTCTGGCAAAAACATAGAATTTGACTTTAGATGGGAGCCCCAGGATAGAGTCAACCAGCAAAACTTCGCCTGTTTTCGGGACAACATAGAAACTGCCATTTTTGGGGCTGGAAATGTACGTCAACTCTGCGTTGTTGCCGCTGTCTGCGTCGACAGCCTCCAGCCTGTAAACCACACTACGGAGAGCAGTGGTGTCATCTAAAGTTATGTGAACGGTGTCTGCACTGCGAAAAGTCGGTTCGTGGTCGTTGGTGTCCAAAACGTCCACTTTTACCGACGCAACCTCGAAGACGACAGACTCCGACACGCAGGTCTGGCAACACAGACCTACGCTCAGCAAGTATTCTGAGCGAGCCTCTCTGTCCAAAACCCTGGAAGTTTTTAGCAATATATTCCCCCGCTTGTGGTGGGCAAAGGCGCGGAAATCTTCGCTGCCGTTTCCATACAGTTTGAAGTGCATCCCGGAGACTGGGCACCATTTTTGCGCGTTGATGCGCCTCACCGGGATGCTCAGTCCGTTTACTTTAGAAGCCGCCGGGGAGTTCTCAAAAACATGCCCGTGAAAGAAAGGCATTCGCTCCTGTGTTTGATATCCAGCAGCCGGCGTCAGAAGGCAGCATAACAAAACACCCCAAATCATGTTGGTGGCAAGTTATGCGACTCAGGGGGTTGGTAGAAAATCATTAAAAAAGAAGAGAGAAACATTTGAGAAACATTTCCTTCATAGTTATCCACGATATGATCCTTCCAGGAGACCCTTGTGAACTTACAGCGTTTTCATTCTGGGCGATCCGTCTCTTGGCTCCATGCAGCACGGCTGCGTGCAGGCAGTCCACAGCGCTGCAGGCAGTTGGCTGTATTCTTACCCAGCGTTCAGCACCAGAGAACCGGACAGCGCCAAGCGCGGGGGCGTGGCAGCGCACGGGGACTGAGCTCCTCGGTGAACCCCACCCTGTGTGATGGTCAGGGGGGTCCCCGCCTCAAACCTCTCCACGCCGGCTGAGCTTGTGCACACGCTTGCAAGAGCCTTTTCAGCCGTATGGCACCGCCTGCCACAAATCCGCTCTCAGCGTAAAGAAATGTGGATAGAGAGAAAATCACTCATCCTTCCTGTCCAGAGGAAGTCCAGTGAACACATCTGCTCCTTTTCCCATCGACGCTCTGTCTGGACCAACCAATACAGTCTCCCAGTACTGGCTCCAGTGAAGCATTTTAGGGCTGCCTTGCTCAAGAACACTTCTACAGTTGTTGTTGAAGGAGGAATTACTCATGCACTGCACTGCACTCACTTCCTCCCTGCCTGCCTGAGGACCTGCACCCACGACCTTCTGGTCAAAATCCTTTCTAAACTTTAGGTTACAGTTCCTGCAAAGCACTGCATTGCATCACATGTTCGCACAATCACAGTTCATTTATAGCTTAAAAACACTACAAAAAAACAAAAATGAATCAATATAAATGCAAATGATAGGATCTGGGCTGTTAAACTGTGTAAACATGATGATTTAGGACAGCCTACGCTGCGTAGCTCCATACGTCTTTGCAGCCAGTGTTACACGCACACCGGAGTTCAAATTAACATTGTCTCCCTGATTGCTCGTCCTTTCCCCTCCCACTCTGCTAGCGTGCCAAGCACCCAGGGCACTCTAAACCTAATCTGTAGGAGGCTACTGCTAATTCCCACAGACTGCATACTTCCAATTCCCCTCACCTCTCCCTACGTGACAAGTCAGAAGACTAAATATTACATGGACTGGAGGGCTCTGAATTGTCAAAAAGATAAGGATACAATGGGCTAGAGAGCACTGCTGTAGACTCTATTGAGTTTGTCTCCCATGTCATGTCAACCTTTACTTTTGACGTGCATGGATCAATATTCATATGCATTGGGGGGGGGGGGGGGGGGCAATGGTCGTTTCCTTATACACAGGCTACATCTGTATTCAGTTTGAAAATTCATCAAAGCTCCCGCTGAAAGATCCTTATCAATTTGAAACCACAATCCATCACTGCAATTTTAGCCGAATCCACTCTCTGAGGTAAACTGTTCTTTTCAGGCAATAACTCTGGTAACTGGCAGTGAGCCCCCAGACAATTTTGAATCACAGCCTGCAGCTGGAGCGCAAAGCTCATATTGGTTGATCGCTGTATTTCTTATGTGGCACACGCTGTGGGTTGTGTCACCAGGACACAGGAGCCATCCCACACTCACTGGTGTTTTTACAATCTCTGACCCAAGGAGGGAAAAGGCATTTCAAAACATGTGCACCAAAACAACCTCAGACCAAACTATGACAGGGAGCCTATTGATGGGAAATGACCCCATGTAAAATCACTGGTATTGTCATTGTAATATCTAAAAGAGATGCTGTCTGACAGGATCCTGTGCTCTATATTCTGTTCTGTAACTTCTCTTTGAACTTCCTAAGTGCTTCATGAATGCAAATCAAATCCTGTCTTTTATCATGTTGTCTCACATGGTGAAATTCACCGTGACTGCCAGCATGGGAGATAGCTGTAGCAAAGGCTAATTCAATCACGGGGCCAGGCCAGAGTGTGAGGGGTAGTTTACTTGAGGGTTGCAGCAGTTATCTACCGAGATGAAACGCCAACATGCACCACATAAAAACAACAAAGCTGTAATGAATTTTAAAAAATAAATTAAAAAAGTCATGAAACGGTCTCATCATCATTCTTCTCCAACAGATAACTGAGCGCTGCAGGGCATTAAAGAAAAAAAATCCCACTGAAGTAAGAAGCAGGCGAACATTAGAAAGCTTCATGCTTACTTAATGAATAATTGACTGAATCTATTCCCTTCACTCAAACAGAGGCAGACGTAGCATCTGAAGGCAAAGGTTGTAGCCTTGTAGCATTTAGAAACATTCTACCTTTGCTTCTGTGCTCCTCAGAGACAAGGGATGATGGGATTAGGAGGAATAAGGTTGCATAATGTAACTTGTATGTTCTGTAAATTGCAGGTTGTCTATTATTCATCCTGGAAAAGAGCAAAAGAAAAAACATAAACGAATGAATGGAAGGTAGTGTTAAGAGGACTTGGCACTAACATCAGTTCATGGGCCCTTTATGCCACAGAGTAAGTAGAGTGTCATAGAAATAGACTGTTCAGCAGAAGTCAATGAAATAATTGGCTGAAACAGGCAGGTTTATTAAAGAATGACAGGACAATTAAAATGGATGACTAAGCATCCCACTCCCTGGTTTCTATTCATCTGTGAACATTTATAGTGAACATTTATGGAAGCCCTACCCCACACGTTCCCCTGGAAGAGCTGCAAGGAGCCATTTCTGGAAGAACCATGACACCTGACATGGAGCAGCAGCTCTGTAGTACTGTTCATTGTAGTGTTCCTGTGTATATGAGCCCCTCAGGACATTTCCCCTTATCACAACCTGAAAGCAAAAAGCAGTTAGAGGAAGTGGATAAATATAAAGACATTTCCCTCATGTATTAGGTACAGCTAATTAGATTTGATCTGTGATCCCCGTACGGCTCCTACCTCCTACTGTAGTATTTAATCTGTGCTGTAGAAAGAAGCCATAATTGTTTATTAATAGAGGTATTAATTATGGAGCAACGTGTGCAACCAGGTTCAGAATTTACCTGCACCAATAATAATGCAGTGGAGCAATCGTCAGGTTTTGAAAATGTCAGTTGTGCAAAAAACAGCAACCAAACCAAACCATCTCATTACCGAGCATCTCTTCAGACTTTTTACTTAGAATGTCACATCTCATAAAAGCTGACGTCTGTTTATTGAAAGACTCGGCAAGAGTAGTAAAATGGGAACAACAGCAGCCACTTTGAAGGAAAAAGCCAAAAATAAATAAATCACGACTATCTATTAGCATATTAAAATAGTTCTCACATCACCAGAAGACACAGGAGAGTGTCATTGAAAAATACAAGAAAATGAAAATTAGCACAGTTCGGTGTACCTCTCGCTCTGCATAAGAGGTGGGATTTTTTGAAAGAGGCAGTGATGATGTTCTCTTTGAAACACAGTTTAGAGAGTGAGAACATTACCTCAGATGCACAATGAAACTCAACTCACTTCTTTTCTCAGTTAATTATCCCAGCAAGCCCCAGCCATTAGGCAGATTCCCATTACTGGACCAGTTCAAGGCTATGAACTAATAGTGTAAATTCAATAATGTGCTATTTATGAGGCTGAGAGGATTATGAGGGATCCATTTAGGGAGAATAAGAAAAATACTGAAGGCTTCCCAAGCGAAGTAGACTAATAATTGCTTCAGCCATGGTGGTCCTGCAGCATCTACTATATGACTTATACATGGGACCAAAACAAAAGACACCTCCACCCCTCTATTATCCATGCTTAGACCGCTGGATCCAACTGTCTGATCTTCGATATCTGGTCCTATTCAGACCTTCTGAGCCTCCTTTTTTTCTTTGCCAATCAGTGAGAACTGTCAGTGGCCGACTTGCTGTCAGAGAGATTAAAATAGGTCAGTTATATATGCCTCTCTGTCTCAAAAACACCCTCAACCCTGGCTGGCTCATTCTTCCACTTTGTCAAATTCTTTGAATTCTATTGTTCACTTTTTTTCCAGGGTACACTGTTAAGTGGGCTCTTAATAAGAGTGGCTCTAAATGGACTTTATGCTCATATATCATTCAGTAGTACCCTCTGATAGAGGTCCCTTATCCAGGCATGGTTCATCATCACTGAGGGGAAAAAGCTTTATACAGTTCAGTTTAGGAGTTGTTTTCCAGCAGGACCTATCATTTAAAGAATAATGAGGGGCATTTTAACCAGCTCCCGGGAACATAAATTTCACACAGCATGCTTCAGGATATGTTCTGAGAGTTTGCTTTACGAACTAAAGGCTACTAAATAACTTACATGGCCTAAATGAGATAAATGTGTATACACTGACTACCTTACATGGCGACCAATATTTTGTTGGACAGTTTATGTAAGCTAAATTCTTTGCTCATTTGACGTCATTCAAGTGAAAGTAAAGACGAGCAGGCCTATGCTAGCTGTTGCTTTTATGCTTTCATTGTTTCACTGGTGTAACATCAATGTTGTTCGTCCTGGCGGCTGTTTAACGTCCTAACCGTCTTCCCTTCTTCTTTATCCCACGTATCATTCATCTTTCCAGCCTGCCAAATGTCTTTACTGAAGCAGTAATGTCGATGAACGTCCTCCATTACTGCTTCTTTTGGCACCACTGTATCAGCTCACAGTGAAGGGTCTCTGGCACCCCCATCTGGTTTTGTAGCGCATTGCAGTGTTGTAGGTAGTAGAACCGAGGGCAAAGTTACAGTGAACTAAGCAGAAAATTACCGGGAAAAATAGACACGCAGTTAAAAGTTTAAAATTGGGTTTCAGATAAAATTACAGCGCACAGACCTCTGGAAAATTAATCTTACTGTACTGGACAAATCATAAAAATAGCTGATAGTTTAACTGCAGTATACAATCTGAAGTAGAGAAAGCTCCTGAGGAAATGCAATTCTAATAAAATTACACAGTTTAAAAAAATGGAGAAAGTAATGAAGAAATAAAACTTCAAAAGGCTGAGAAAAATAGCTGAAGCCCATTTTAGAGGTTGTAAATATTCTGGTTAATTAATAAATGTTATTACAGTAATAACTACAGCAAAGTACACTACATGTCAGCAGCCTAAGACTCCAAGAAGAAGATTCCAACGGATTATTTGCATTCCTGACAACATGGATGTTGAACTATTTATTAATATACATTACATTTTCTGACAAAGACAATCAAGCCATTTAACAGTAAAAAGCCTATTTAATTGCAGAATATATTGACAGCACAGTACAGCAATAAAAACACTGCCATATTGCTCCTATTTTACATGACTTTTGCTCAGCTTATGAAACAAAACGGTAATACGGTACGTGTACAGTAATGATGAGAAACACAACATACAGACAGGCTCACAGAGCATTTCGCCCATCACTTTCCACTGACAGGTGGCTGTGTTAATTAAGATATGCACAATATCATAATAATCATAAGAGCAAGAACAAAGACACAGAGCATCCGATCCCTACAGTAGGGAGGTCTTCATCACTGGGTCTAAAGGGACTGGTCACACAGGGAGCAGATATGCACAGCCACGATGCCCACAGACGAAAACAAAAAAGAAGAATAAAAACCAAAAGAATATGGATTACTTTGTACGTACGCAATACATACATGACATGAAATGACTTGACACTGTCCATGGTCACTCATTACTCTGTGAACTGGCCTTCATTCACCGCATGTTACATCCTCTTTATTACTTGTACCTCAGTTCATGTAACACATGAGTGCTGTTCCAATTATTCACTACAAAGCTTCAGTTTGTAAATAAGGGCACCACAGCTGCTTCTTCACAGTCTGTCCTCTTCTCCAGGAGCTACCGGAGAATCCTGGGACCTGACCTGTCGTCAGTCACTGTCTTGCGAAGCTTCACCCCCCGGCGTATAGACACCAGCATATCCATGTCCTCCTGGGTCGTAGAGGACAGCTCCTGGGGCACACACTGAGTCGCATCCACTGGCAGTGAGCTGTGGAAGGGGAACTGACCCTCACCGAGGGCGTGGGCGCTGGCTGCCAGCTCCCCTATCTTCTCCACCAGGCTGTGGCGGTTGGCAGCGAGCAGAGGGTCCTCCTCAGCGCTGTGGGCGGCCATGCCGGGGGCCTGCTGGGCGTAAACAGTCCTGTCCGCCCCTCCTCCCCCCCGGCCCCAAGCTGTGTCGGGGAGGCTCATCCGCTTTGGAGAAGCCCTCATGTAGTCACAGGCAGATGGGTCATCACCGTACAAAAACTCCTCGCTGCCCACGCGATGCTGCGACGGGCTGGCATACCCCGGAGAATCTGGCACTGTGGGGGTCTTAACTGGCACGATGGGGGGGCGGATGGGAATGGGGCCAGATGTGGATGGTGTGCGTCTCACTCCAGTTTTGGAGGATGGTGTCCGGCGAATTGTGGCCGTCCCTGAGGTGATGGCTCCGGAGCTGCTCCCCCCTGCACCATTTGTAGTTCCCTGCAGGGTCTTACCTGCAGGCAGACCTGCCGTACTGGCAGGCCTCTTGGTTTGGATCATGCGGCGGTAGCTCTGAGCAACGTTACTGTGGCGTGGGATGGTGGAGGACTTGTCAAAGTCTGCCTGCCCTTCACTGTCAGCATCCCCATTGAGAGAGTGGCACTCATAATCAGAACCTAGAAGTGAAAGTGAGTCATGAGTATCTATTTTCCCACTGAATAATAAAGAATGCTGAAAACAACAATGTTTTGAAGAGTTTGCAGCTGTTGAGCATTATTACATAATTACTTACAGTAATCATGTTAGCACTGAAGGCAAATAATAGTGCTTTCTAAACTACACAAGTACAACGATCCCTATCAAAACTACACAAAAACAACAGGGACATTCAGAAATTCTGTGCTCTATATGGATGTCATGTGTGCTTTATCCTGAAGGGCTGTGTGGCTGTTAAAGGTGAATGTTACCTTGTGAGGGGATGGTGTCCTCAGAGCAGGAGGGGGTGTTGGTCTGGGTGCTGTAGCCGCTGGAGTACTGCAGAGAGTCCCTGCTGCTCTTCTGCTGCTCCATATTCAGGCCTCTGGTCAGAACCATAGCTAGAGTGCTTGCTGCTGGAGAGAGCGGCTCGCCATGCTGAAGCGCGCACACACACACACACACACGGACAGATACAGGCAGATAGGAAATACATAAAGATTGGCACACATACATATGCAACTCACCACACTAAAATTCTCAAGGAATAGAAATTTATACACTGACATTTACATTTTTACTCTCACCTTGGCTGCAATGGTTCCTGGGCCAATCCTTGCTCGATGTGGATCATCTGGTTGCATCCCAGAATACCCCAGTGGACTGGGCGGAGCTTCCAGTTCTCTCATCTTATCCATAGACTCCCTCCTACGATGCAGAGTGCTGGCCAGCACCGGCTCACAAGAACCCGATTTGGCCCAGTCCTGCAGCAGCAGACAGAACGATGAGACTGTCTCCCAACTGTGCATCTCCATTGTTTGCCATCAAACAGTCATGCAGTTAGTTAAACAGGGAAGCTGCTGATTTGGCTCATGAACTGGTTAAATGCCAATTTAGATGATATGGGCAGACTACATTGGGCTACGTAAGTGTTGTTAAATGATAGTCATCTCAGTTTAGCACACAAACTGAGCTTGATGAGCAACAGCAAAATGGTGACTATGAGGTTCATTAATGTGCATGAAAGCAATAAAACACAAGAAGCAAAGAAGCAACAGAGTTTTAAAAGAGAAAACGTAAAAGTAAGATTGCAAATGAAAACAAACCTTCCAGCTAGGAACCTTTGATGTGGGTGAGGGGGTGTTGGATCCAGGGGAGTGGTTAAATGTGGGGGACGCAGGAAGTATGACAGAGAGAGGCCTGATGGTGCCAGTGTGAGAGAAAGCAGGGCGAAAGGTACCGAAGGATGAGCATGAGCCAAACTGTGGAACGGACAGACAAGTCTGAGTCAGAGTGCTCAACATCCATGAATAGTCCACGTCAAACCATACCGTGGCTGTCAGGTAGAGCCCACTTTAAACTATACATAACAATCGTGAAATGCACAGCACATAGTGTGTGGGGGGGGGTCCAATAAAGCAAGTAGATTGGTGAGATGCATGCAGTACTAACCGCTGTAGGAGAGTTGCACTCGCTGACAGACTGGCAGGTTTCTGAAGCCTCAGAGGAGGCTGAGCTTGTTGATTTCTGGGAAAGGGAAGATGGAGTAAAAACAGTGGAGGGGAAGAGGAAATGGACAGAGAGAGGTAGGTGTGAGAGGTGCATAGGAAGAGGGTGAGAGTTGGAGGAGAGTGTTGATGAGCTTTAGGAGGAGGGAGATATTTGTGTCTCTGAGGGGATCTATATACCATAGCCTAGATCGAAAATAAAGTAGCCTGTAAGATCATTTATTCTGAAAAGAACATTGCATCAGTTGGTGCGCTGGTGTGCCGCCGAGTGTGTTCTGTACACTGCAATCTTTTCAGACCATGAGAGTCTGAATAACTTTATCAGTCCAGTGGGATAAAAATTCAATATTCGCAACTGAGAAAGCTCTATTGCAGCAAAAATGAAGAGCTCTGTCTGAGTTTGGTTATCAAGGGTTTATGTGTGAAATGCAAACCTGAAAAGATTGAAGGGGCCAGATGGGAAAGAGAGAATTATCGTAGATCTACTGTGACAAGAAAGTGGAGTGTTTCTGTGTCCTCCTGCCCTGCAGCATTACTGCCTGAGGAATCTCTGGAGCTAACAAGTCTGCTTTGTTCCTGGTTTTGCTGCGATAGAATCCCTTATTTCCTCCTGATCAAGGAATTAACTTTAGTATTATGGCTGAGACTGCTACCTGGCTGGCGATGTCAGAGGGCATGGGCGACGGAGGCTTAGACTGGGTGTTGGGATCCTGGGACACGAAGCCTGAGTCGTGGGAGGAGACGCTGCTGAGCCGATGGGCTCCTGCAGAGGGCATCTGGAGGAGACTGTTGACACGACATCACATTAGTATATAACTCAATATATATGGGAAATTTACGATGACTAAATGAAAACAAATCCAACAAGGAAAAAAACTGAAATGCAATAAACATTAATTAACACATTAAGTCATTTCCTTTTTATGTATGCATTTCCTTTGTCATATTTAAATGAAAAATGGTAAAACAAATATTTTGCCTTTTGCTTTTAAAAACGGAATGATTTTTTAAAATCATCGCCACATTCAAATCATATAATCTTAGTGTTGTCCAGCAGAGGGCAGCAGAGACCTGCCATTACTAAATGCAAACCTCTGTCACTAGTTTTTGTGAAAAGGTGTAAGGGAGCTAATAAATAAATGTAACTTAATTCTCCTTTTAACATATATTCATTTAAATAGGACACAGTAAATGCATACATAAAAAGGAAATATTATGTGTATTTTATTTCACTTTCTTCTGTTTGATTTGTTTTCATGTAGGCATTCTAAATCTTCCATAAAAACATACAGTATTTATGTTAAACAGGATTATGATCAAGAGTCTAGCATTTCCCCCCCTTATTTTGTTCTGAAACTTGTTTTGGGAGGATTTATGTGTAGTCCATGGCTAAATGAAAAATGTATCACAAAAGCTGAGAACATGAAGGCAGTGTTATGTGGAAATTCTAAAAATCAGGCCATTCTTCTAATTTTGGTGCATCAAAGAGCATTAAAAAGTTATCCCATCTTTGATCTTCCTTCCCCTCTGAACATCAACAGCTGTCTTCATGCTTTTTGTCTCCTGCTCTGTCATTGTCACTCAGCGTTGCCTCTCGCCCCCACCTCTCCTCCTCCCCCTCTCCCACTGGAGTATATCTGAAATTATCATTTCTCCTTAATCTTTGTCCTCTAGGATGAGGACAAATTAAATATGCCAAATTAAATAACCTTAAATGACTCATAAGTAAAGAATTTTCTCTCTCCTCTGTGTCTTTTAAGAAGTACTCAGTAAGCTTGTTTTTCTTCTATCCTGCTAACCATTTTCAGTATATCATTTTTATAATGGGAAAACTCTGTAATACTTGGTGATTTTAATTTTTTATCCACAACTGAGTCATGACATGCTTCTCTACAAGCAGAGAAAGTTCTTTGACCTTCAGCTTATCAAAAACCTTTTACAGACACAGTGGATAAACCGAAAAATGTACAGCAGGCAAGCTGAAACCAAAGCTGTTTCTCTAAGTTCCAGACATTTGGGAGATATAAGGTTTTCATGGACTAGTCTTATTTTACCCTAAAAAACATCACACTAACTGTAATTTACAACCTAAGTAAACGTTAAATGTCAGTCGAACATACAGTCAGTGACTGCATTATGAATAAATATACTAAAAATAGGCTGCAGTGTTATTTGTACCAATTATCAGCGAGGTTCTGGTAATGGGATTTTCAATGAGCACTTAGAAACTTTCCACTTTCAGCAGATTAATGTGAAAACATCCTTCCAGTGTCAAACTCTGCACATACATCATTCTGTACAGTGAAGCTCAAACATTCAACTGTAGGAACAAGAAGAAAAACATATTTTGAGTGGAGGGGAAAGAATCGCTTGTTTCCTGACCCAGAATGCCCCTTTTCACCCACATCAATATATAAACTACCACTATCACCATTAGACTTACGAATATGTGCATTTTGGTTCTCATGTAGGCTCATGACTGTCAGGCTGTGAGGTTTCACAGCTTTGGACCTAATCTGGCTGTAAGAAGCTTGAGAACTGCAAATCTGCCAGGAGCAAGAGCTGAGAAGCTGGCAAGCTACGCCATGTACTGCATGTTGACTGTCACTGTTAGTCTGGCTGTGTGGTGAAGGAGGGGGGTCTCCTGCTTGTATATTCATGATAACCTTTAATAGTTCATTCCTTTGCTGTTGTGTTAATAACTGGGTTGAAATCAAGAATGTGCATGGATGTTTGCTCAAAACGGCATGACAGCTCAGATCCAGCACGAATAAAATCCAGCATGAACAACACATCTGACACAGCCCACGAAACATATCTTAATGTACGATCAACACATTGCACAATATTGCTCAACTGAACAAAGAGCAACAAGATGTATGTGTATATAAGTGCGCGTGCGTGCGTGTGTAGGACACACCTGCACATGCTGCTCTTCCTGGAGCCAGTGCTGCTGGGGGAAGAAGGAGGGGTCTGGTAGGACCAGCTATAGTCAGAGCCTTTCAGGTCCCGGATCACCTGTGGCAATGCATAACCAAATGGTGATGATACAGTGGCAACAATAGACATGGGCAACATTGCTTTTACATGAGATAGGAGGAAAAAAAAAAAAAAAAAAACACGTAATGGTTTAGGATAGATTCTAATAAATTACTGCTAATCACGACTTGTCTTGTCATTTCCCCCAAAAAAGTTGTTTCTCAAGCTGTGCTGAGGGACATATGAAGGGATAAATTTGTTTTGAAATTAGTTAGTTTAGCCACGTTGTGGTAAGATTGTAATAGGAAGTAATAGCAGAAAAAAATATTTTGCAGGCACTGTTGTTTCAGCCACAAGCCAATTCGTACCTACTGAAAACATAAATCTTTAAAAACAGGTCACTAATATGTAGTTTCATTTTTAGAAAAGGTTATATAATGTCCTTAAACAGCTGGGCACTGTAGTTTTAAGTAAATGTTACTTCAACAGGAGTAAACAGTGCATGTGTTGGGGACTATTTTCACTAGCGGATTTATACCCACATGGTGCGCTAGGGAGTATTTGCGGCACACGGACTGGTATGTGGGATCAACTCAGAATAAACTACAGTGCCAATTTTGTAATAGTTTTGGGACAACAGTGAAGGTCAATGGCATAGAAAATAAGTTATATCAGGCTTTGGATACACAAAAAATACATGTTAATAGGAACAATTCATTATTGTTTTACATTCAAACATGTGGATACAACCCAGAAATTGCATAATTGAAAGAATCATGCATTTTATTGTGATCCAAATAACTTGACCATCTCTGCTGATGTCAGATGATGAGCGCACTAGTGGCATTAGTAGAATTAGTAGTATTACACCTCTTTTACCTGCTCACTGGCAGGTGGCAGCTTGTGTGGGTCTTCAGTCAGCACAGTGAGGTCATCAACAATGGCCTGTAAATGTGTTATCTCTCCCAGCATGGCGATCTCTACATTCTGGAGGGGAAAACAGGATGGATTGAATTAAACAGCTGCAAAATCAGTGCTATTTACACTTATTTTCTACAACTCTAAATGTCCCTCACCACCACAGGCTGCAACAGGTTAATGAATGTACAGTAACGGCCTCTCTCTTCCAGCAGGGCTCTGCGCACTGCCTGCTTCTCCGTCTCCTCCATCAGCAGGTACAAGTCACTGACATCCTGCATGGCACTGTCCAGCTGGGGGCGTAGGTTACCCCGGCCTGTGCAAGGCAAAGCAAGGGTGCAGACACACAGAAGAAGGGAGGGAGGATGGAGTGAAGAAGGAAAGAGGTGAGGGGGAGGTTGAGTAAAGATAGACAAGACAGGAGGAGAAATGAAAAGAGATTGGGAATTTGAGGGGCGGGTGACAATTATGCAAGTGACATGAAGGAAGAAAAGTGTACACAGTGCAGGGGGGAGGGAAAGAGTAAAAAAATGAGAGATGATTAGAACAAATAATGATAAACTGCTTGTGTACTAGAGGTCAACGCACTGACAAACATTACACTCAAATGGTTCATGTACATGGGAATGAGAGGACACTGAAACATGTCATCAATCACGAGTTGATGCAGAGCAACTGGTGGTGACTCATAGGTCCTGAAATGGATGTGATTAGACACAAGAAAGTAAACAGAATGTCTAAGAGTCATTCAAGACCGCACACCACAATGACACTAGATGACAGATAAAGGAAGGCAAAAGGATGAAAGAAGGATGCGATGAAGATGACCACGGAGATGCCAAATTCTCTGTTACTCTGATTGCATGATTTACACAGACATACACTGCCAGTTTAAAGCGTTTAACGCCCTACAGTATACCTTAGCATTTTTGGTTCAATTTCAAACAATGCACTCACTGTAACTACCGTACAACTTGAAAATATATGAAAGTAAGGAATATAGTTTTGAGTGAATTCAGTGAATTTGTGTCTTGCCTAGATCATAATCAAACAGCACTCTAGTTGTCTTCAGCAGGCAGCACACTGTATATTTGTCTTACCACTGTCTATATGTTTAACATGTATCGGCTTAATTGGCAAATTTTTCAGCGCACCTGCATTTAATAAGGCACCGATTAAATGGAGAGACCCATATGGATCTGACAGCTTGCCAATTAATGAGTCCTTAAACACAGAACAAAGACGCCATTATTACTCAGAGGAATGGAAGATTGTCTGACAGATAAGTGGCAGTTTCTTACTCTATTAAAAAGGCATTTAGAAAATGGAAGGGCTACATTTGAAACAGGTCTGGCAAACTATCTGTATGCAAAAGAAACGCAGAAATGTAAGACAAATATATGGTATGTGCCATTTCAGGCATCTTTCATGGAAAACATTTTGGCATGTCACAGTAGGGAAGCACAGGTGTAAATAAAAATCAATGAAAGCTGAATTTAGCATTTAATGCTAACTTACTTACTGAGATACTTGAATAGAACAGAGCCATTGTTAATGTTATTAGTAACACCTGTGCTTTTCCTGCTATGACCTAGGCCTATTCACCTACGCCCATGTACTACTTGCATTCTTTAATGTTAGGATATTCACAATGAGTGCATCACTTGAAGTTTGGGTTAAGACATAGTTACAATACACTTATCACCACTCTCTTATCTGTCTGGCATATATAAAGCTACCACTGGCAGCCGGTTATCTTAGCTTAGCATAAAGAGTGAAAACTAGCTAGCTAGGTAATCTGTAACACAGCAACATGTAATTTTTTTGTATGGATTAAAACAAACGAGATTCATCGTGTTAACTTCATTAGTGAACTTTAGGGAAGCTGGTAAGTAGATTTTGTTACTTTTACACAGAGCTAGGCTAGCTGTTTCCCCCTGATTCCAGCCTTTGTGCTAAGCTAGCTGGTGGAACATGAGAGTGGTATCAATCGTCTCATCTAACTCTCGGCAAGAAAACGAATAGGCCTATTTCCTAAAATGTCAAACTATTCCTCCCTTTAACCAAAAATGCTAAGACAGCACAGGGTTTCCTTTGACTGGCAGTTTGATCTAAAGATGATTACGATGCCCCCTTTGAAAACTGTCTCATGAAGTTCTCATACAGGGCAGAGCACAGCAGACATACCTAGGAGCTCTACAGCCAGGGGAAATAGCCAGAAAGTAATAGAGTAGGGGTGGCAGGAACAGGCAGGGGGGTGGGGGTGGAAGGGGGGTGGAGAGACAGAAGAACAGGCAGTGTTAGCTGTATCAAATCAGGGCACATTACATGTTTATGACTAGCTCGTACTACTGGTGTAAACTAAGCCTTGTATGAAAATACAAATTTAATTACAACCAGGAGTGGAGGCTAATGCAAGCACAGCCAAGAAAGAAGATAATTTCTTTGATTTATAAGGTAGAAGCAGGCCAGTCATCCACAGCTGGAAAGGAACCTCTGAAATTTTGCCAGGCATTTTGATTTGATTCACTGGGGAAGGTTTTTCTCACCTTTTCTTGCTTTTTTCTGGAGTTTTATCGTATCTAGCGACTTCCTTTTGATTTCCTGACGAGACCGCTTGTACTCTGTGGAGAGCAGGTCAAAACCAAAGACGCATGAATTTCTGTCCAATGTACAGTGCTCACAAATGAGTATTTATAGTTGGTGTTTCCTGGTTGTTCACCTTTGGCATGGTCTTTGTCCAGCTGATTAGCCATCTTCTTCCATTCCTCTATCCTGTCCTGGAGTGGCGTAACCAGGCCTTCCATAAGAGCACTACAGAGACGAGGAGACACAAGATGAGAAGAGAGAGCGAGAAAATACGGGGCATAACAAATAGCTTTATTTCCATGGCACAAAAGCACTCAGTGAAGAGTGGCAGAATGAGAGGAAGGTCAGCAGAGATGGCTGGGACCTGGGAACACAATCATCCCCTTAAGGAAAGAGAGAAAATTGCAGTGGAGGGGGAAAAAAACAAAAAACAGGTGACCCTTACTTGGTGAAGTGGCGTAATTTTGTCTCAATGCTGCGGTGTCGCATACACATCCTTGTCAGAGCTGAGCCGACGTCCCTGGTGGCACCTTGGATAAGACAAAAGGGAAAACAAACTGTTGTCACCTACGATATAAGAAGTTGGCATTACAAATCACAGACGTGCCTCTTTGCCAATAAAAAATATTGCTTTCTATGGGGAGACATAGACATCAGAAGGGCATTTTGAAAGGTCTAATTCTTTCCTGTCAGATGGATTTATCAGGGTGTTTTTTTCCCTGCTGGAGAGGCGTTTCCAGTTGCAGCCACTAGGCGGACAAGTGCTGATTGTAAAAGCAGAGCCTATAAATGTCACATTTGTTTGGGGAAAGCAAATGTGACATTGTCTGAAAACTAAAACCCTACACTCCCCTCGCTCTCGACAAAACATGCATTTTTCCATTTGACACTTCAAGATTGCGTGCATGATTCTCACCACACTGTAAATAAACAGCTTGTGTAACTTGGTTACTGTACTTTTCCTCTCTGCTGAAGTGCAATTAAATGGGGGTTTTAGCCCCTTGAGCCCAGGCTGGCCCGCTGTCTCTCTCTCTGTTCACAGGCCGGTGTAATATGTGGCAGCACTGATCCCGTTGTAATCTGGGCCACGTATGGCTAATCTGAGGGTCTCTTGCCACACACACACACAAAGAGAAAGAGAGAGGACAGGATTGTATTTGTGTTCATGAATGATTTTTGGAGTGCATGTGCACAGGTTCATGTGTGTGTGTGTCTGTGCAGACAGGTGGTGTGATTTACCAGCTGCCCACCCTTTCCGAAGTTCTCACCCCCTCTATCCTGGAGGAAAAAGGAGGGAACCCTGTAAGGGGATATCCCTCTATTCTACTCCCTGCCTGCTCTGCCTTTCCTGTTCACTCTGTTTCCTAAACACCATTCATGCAGGGCGGACAGAGAGAAAGAGAGAGAGAGGGAGAAACTGGCTCTAACCTGCACTGCAAAAACAGGAAGAAAGAAAGAGTGATACACAGAATTAAACAAAAAGAAACGCACGACTAATATAGCTGGCCTGAAACCAGACACGGAG
Organism: Maccullochella peelii; assembly: GCA_002120245.1. NCBI lineage: Eukaryota > Metazoa > Chordata > Actinopteri > Centrarchiformes > Percichthyidae > Maccullochella > Maccullochella peelii. The sequence continues at coordinate 32,592 of LKNJ01000386.1, read as the reverse complement.
TAAGTAATGCTCTAGATGGTGGTCCAGCGAGAGCTGTGCTCTTTTCCAGGTATCACATAAAGAAACTAGGTTACTGTCTCCAGTCGATATCATGTCACACTGTCAGATAAAAGACCATTTCCACTCCACCACTTGGTGGAGTGCACCAGTTCAAAGACACTATGCAACAGATCTGGGCTCTGTCTCACAGACATTTTCGCCGGGCAGACGTAGAATAACTTGAGTTTGTGTGCTTGGGAGAGGAAGGGAGGGTTGTTCTGTGTCTGCATTGCTTTTCTAGGTGACTGACAGAGAGGGGAGGGTTAGAGGTGAAAGGTCATCCAGCTGTCACACACAGGCGTTAAACACCAGAAGGAAGTGATCAAGCTAACATGTGGAACCTATACGCTGAGCTCTTGATATAAACAGCGAAAGGAGGTGGTGTTGAGTATTTGTCATGTAACAGCCTCTACTCACACTAGCTCAGTGCTTCATAAAGCCAAGTGTAGAGACACATGAGACGTGCACACATTATGCATCTCTCCTCTCCTCTTAAAAGCATTACGGGAGGCGTCCACAGCTGCGAATCAGCTCTTGCAGGATAGAGGGAGACTGAAGGAGAGATGGAGGGAGAGAGAGGAGGAGCAATGTGGGCTTTTATCTGTATAACAGACATTCCCAATGTCACTGTCAGCCAGCGAGAGCCCCCAACCCCCACTCTCCTGTCCCATCCACACCTGCCAATTTCTCTTCCTCTCCCCTCCTCTTCCCTCCTGTCTCCTCCTCTCCTTGTTCCCCTCCGGGGGGGGGGGGGATCAGCTGACAGCTACATCCTGGGGAGGTCCAGAGGCTTCCTGCCCATGTCCAAGAGTGCTGCTGGCCTCTAGCCTCGACCGGATGGACAGGGACAGAGTGATTCACTCCCACAGCACCCTGCATGCACACACAGGCATGTGACAAACATATACAAGCTGGGAAAAGGGTTTAGTTTGACTAGAAAGACAAGTATTTCTGCAAAATTTTGTAAATTTCCAACTGAAAACATAAATAATATCTATCCATCCATCCATCCTTGAAGAGGGATCCTCTCTTGCTCTTCCTGAAGTTTCTTCCTTTTTTCCCCTCGTTAAAATAAATAAAATGTAATTGAGAATCTCTCTATCTAGACCCATTGATACTTGACTTTGTAGCAGCTAAGACTTGGCTAAATGGGAGTAGGAGCTGGGAAAGTGATTATTTAGCAGACCTGGACCCCTGGGGCTTTAGGGGGGAGCAGGGCCGACCTCATAGCAGACACCCACACGTGCATGAATGAAGCAAAACACAGACCAGGATGGAAGAGAGCTATTTTGCAACCCAGCCATAGATCTTAAGACATGGAGCAAACAACTGGGAGCAACTGAACAGCGCAGAAATGTGTGGTTCATTATAACAGCACTGCCGCGCATGTCGCAGATGCTAATGGCGCCTGGTTCAATATATATATATGCCGAACATAAATATAAATTGCCACCAGATCTGCTGTGCATGTTGAGGAGTACATGGGATTGTGGGAAGGTCGAGCCCCCAGTGTTGGGCTTTGGTGGGAACCTTAAGCTCCAGTATCCAGGACCAGCGCACTGTGGTCTAAGCGTTTAGTGAGTGGTTCCATCCAGAGCTCTGGTTCTGATTAACTCCCCTGATTACGCGGAGAAGGAGGAGCGTTTTAATAGGCCTGCTTTATAGGGGGCTCTCCTGCCAGGAGCCGGGAGCCAGGAGCTAAACTGCCACGGGCCTCATTCCCCGATGTGTTCAACATGGGAGCTTAGCTTAACTATCTCTCTCCTTCAGCATCTAAACTCTTCTGCTCGGCTCAGGATTCATTTGCACTCGAGACTACTGAGCTGGAGGGAGATTCTGCTGCAGTCAGACTCGCGCATTGCAACCGGTTTTCAAGCTGAATCCAGTTCTCCTGAGTCGAGTGGGTGCTCCGTCTCTCTGCTTCCTGTGTCAATAAAGCATGTTTATGTGGGCTGTAGAGCGAAAAGGTACAGAACATCCTCGCAGTTACACTTCCAGGAATATGAAGTCCCTTCTGTTTTTTTTTGCTAAGCTCTCATACAGCCGCCGCTTAGCAAAGGAAATTCAATCATCCGTGAGACAACAGTTATTCCTCGCCTTGGCACCTTGGCCGCGGAGCTGGCTGTGGCTGGCATAGACAGTTAAGCCTCCTGCCTTTACCCTCCCTCACCCCTTTTAAGTGCTACAGAATGTGAACTGGCAGGGACACAGTGAAGGCCACTGATGGATGAAAGGGGCTGTGGGATGAGAAGAGAGGATGAAAGAGGGTACACACTGCAGAGGTGCCGGCTGGGTTCGGCCAGTGAGAGGGCAGAGGAAGTGTTGGCTGGCTGCTGCAGGTGCAACAGGCGCTGCCAGGATAAGATTTCCCACATTAGGCCCAGTAAATATATGATTAATGAGGAGTAGGAGTAAATGGGAAGAACTGGTTCATATAATATTTTCCAATATCACCAAAATCGTGATGAAGTTTGTGTGTTTATCTTGTCCAGGGAAGCGAAAACATCATGCAAACATTTTTTAAGTGATGAAAAGAATCAAAAAAGAGGACTTGCTTTGATTTGGTCTCATTTAGTTACCAGTAGAGCAAATACTCTAAAATAGATTTATGAATTCAAAAACCTGACGAAACATCATCAAACATTCGCTTCAAAGCACAGCTGGAGTTCTGGTGGTGTGTCTCAGCGGGAGCAGTCGGTATTAAAAAAAATAAAGCAGCATTGCTTGCATCTGCTGGTTAGGGAGCACTATCTTCTGATGGAGGGAAGGGTGGCGGATAAAACAGCCGCGTGCAGACATTGATTGTGGAACAATAGTATTTACATACATTTTAAATGACAGGTTGGGTGGAAAAGCATATTTTAAACAAAGCCCCATGTGGTGTGACAGTGTTTGAGGGAGGGGCTTCATACTGAAACTAGCTCATTGTTTGTATTCCTCGTCTTCAATGAGGCTTAAAACCAAGACACCTCTTGTGTTTATGTTAGATATATTTAGAACTGGTAATGGCTTTTATGCAAGTCGCATACTGTACACAGCATATTCCAGCCCCCAAACCAAAATTTACTTGAACCCTTGTGCTCTGTTGATACTTGCTTTACTCGTCGTTTGGGGTCCCACTGCTGTATGTATAAAAATAAAAATTACAAAATTACCCATAGTTTAAATTCATATATTGTTTCTTTTCTTCTTACAACATCAAAATCAAATACTGTATGTGGAGATTTTCGGAGAGGTAATGCTGCATAAAAACTACTATCAATACCAATGAAAATGAATTGTAACCATGTTTAACCCCCCAATTTTCTGAAACATATCATCAAAACGTCTTCAAATTACTTGTCTTGTCTGACCATCAGTGCAAATTCCAATGATATTAAATTTAAAATGTAACAAAAAAAGAGAAAAGTAGCAAATCCTCACATCCTGGAAATAACCCTAAAAAAACATAAATGAATGTGAGTATGTTTAGAGTGAACTATTTGTGCTGTGTGTCTGCAGTAGAAATCAAAACAGCATTCAAAACCTTTGCGTCACTTCCGTACATGTGGAATGTCTCTTTTTACCAGCAACAATACTAATGAAAGGCAGAGGAAACGACCACAAGATCAATTGTTTTATTCACACACACACACACACACACACACACACACACACAAACACACACTCATCCCATTGTTGTCTGGCCAGTATGCACAGAGTTTTACCTCACGACCAGAAACACCCACAGACAGAGACAGACCTCGGTGTCCTGATGTGGTGTTAACATATTCTGGAGTGTATTAGGATGAGGCTGAGGGAGGAGGAGGAGAACAAGGAGGAAGTTAGTGAAGATTTTCCTGTTCAGGAACATGAATGCTGCTAAAAATAAACGCTGCCCCTTATCCAGATGTGCTTTTCATTGAAGCTGAAAAAGGTAGAGGGAGAAAACAAGAAAATGTACAGTAAGGGATTGTGAAATAAAATGGAAAGAACAGCAAATCCACAGGGGATTTTGTTTTCGCTTCACCTCCAGAGGAGGTCACTGGAGGATCCTATATGCAATACAAAGGACCCAAACTCCACATACAAACAGGCAGAGACAGACATTGAGGCAGCAGTCTGTGAATGACTCAGTATATAATGGAGCAAAGCCTGGAAGCCAGGTCACTCAGATGACTCAAGCTGTCCTGCTTTACACCCTTTGCAGCAAGGTTGTCTTTATCTCAGCCAACAATGTTCTGCCCACTATTTTGCTCTGCCAAAGTTGCTTCAGCACTGCTCATTTGCAAACAATCCTCCAAACAATGTTGACACCACTGCTGGTGCTGCTGCTCATGTAGCATTTCATAAGCTCCGCCTCCCACCTGTAGCCTCTGAGTGTTAAGTTTCCCTGAGGGGAAATTTATTATCATCGCTCGTCTCCCCTGACTCCTCAGGGCTGAGCTTGGTCTATACTTGCTTGGGAGAGACCAGTCGGAGCCTAGACGTCAAATATAAACTCTGTATATACATTTATATTCACATAATAATAAAAACACAAAACAATTAAATCATACTGGAACCACACACCTATAATGTCTTATAGATCCATCTATTTTTAAACTCAATCCTATTTTTCTTTTTACTCACGCTGATTGACTACCCAAAAAAGATTCAAGTATGTAGTAAGTCTACGGCCATGCTAGCAACTCTGTGAGGCTGTACTTGGGCTCAGTGATGCTTTGAGGTAAATGTTAACGTCGGCATGGTAGCGTGCGCACAATGGTAATGCTAACATGCTGATATTTAGCCCGTATAAAGTTCCCATTCATGTTCACCATCTTAGTTTAGCGTGTTAGCATGCTAATTAGCACTAAACACAAAAGTACAGGCTGATGGGAATGTCAGTTTTGCAGGTGTCACATTTTGACCTGATGATGGCACTAGATGAAAAGTCAGGGGTATCAACAACATTATTAAAAATCATCTCGAGGGGAACACGAATGTCCCAAATTTCATGGCAATCCATCCAATAGTTGTTGAGACATTTCACTAATAACCAAGAATGTCAACCTCATGGTGGCGCTTAGAGGAAAAGTCAAGAAATCCCCAAAGTCAGTAGGATTTATCCTCTGGGGACCAGGAATGTCTGGATAAAAATGGTGGACCGACTGACCGCCCAACAGACCACATCCACTGACAGAATGGTTAAAAGACAAGATTTTGGTCACAGTGTACCAGTATAGTGGCAAATGTGCTGAAAATAATCCAGTTTAAATCATGTGATCTGACCAGTGATCCACTATTTTCAGCTAATTTCTCCTGTTAACTGTTTTCAATTGGCCACCTCAGTTGATTATAACTACGAATGTGTCCCTTTCATCCCCTCTTTTAATGTCCTCCCTTACATTCCTCCATCAGGCTCACTCTCGTGTGGATTTTCCCTCCCCTTTCCAGCTCCCTTCCACGCTGAGTTCGTGTTCAGGTTATGGCTGAACACAGTGCTCCGCTCAAGTCTCATGTTTGTCTTCTTAGTTTGGTATTCAGCCTCAGAATGAAAGTTATGCAGAGCTGAAAGATTTGTTTTTTTCTCCCATTATAATTCCTCAGTCTGTTCCTCACATCATTGCTCCAGCCACTTCACCCTTTAGTCTTTGCATGTAGTCTTTATAATAGCTGGAAAACATTCACTTGCGGGGCAACCACATTGAGTTTTGAGGTTAAAGCCCATAAACTTTACAGGGAGACATGGAGAACTGTGTTGGAAACTGTTCTGACAGACAAGGTAGATGGCTGAAGGAGAAATAAGAGGCCCTTGTTGATGACTTTATGGCTGGAAATACCTGAAGAGCCTAGCATGCAGAATGTCACAGCAGACCATAATGTACCAGCCAGTACATTCATTAAAGAGACTGCATGTAGGCTAAATGTATTGTCCAATCTAAAAACACCCAAAATCTATAAGCTCATTTTATGAAGGTAGACCCACATATAAGATGCAGATCTAACTTCCCTGTCCATGTACACCAAGTACAATACAGGCTCGTATCAGGCTTGAACATGAAATGTCAAGTTTGATGGATGTTCGTGCTGGTCACATGGGCACACTCTCATTATTTGACATGTCCATAACAATAGCTGCGCTGCTGGGATAGCGCGGAGGACAGTAATCTCCTGATCTCGCCCTGCACTAGGCCACGGCCGCATCTCGTCCATGTCAGGCTGTCCAGATGGTGGATAGGGATATCCATCCCATCTGCCAAGCCAGAGAAGCACAGGGGCCAAGCAGATTACTGCTTCGCTGAGATACTGATCTACTAGCATACCTCCATTCCTCCACTGAGTATGGACTGTATGAGTAAGAGAAAGAGACAGACAGAGAGAGCTTGCAATGACCCACTGGAACATTATGTCTGTGTGTGTAATGGCGTGTGCACACTACAGGCTCTGGCACACAGATGTGCATCGTAGTCTGGCCGGTGATCCCAGAGTGTGAATTTTTTAAACTGGGGGTGGCTGATCAGGAAGGGAAGGGAAGACAGTCTGTGTCTGTGTGTTACAGAGATGGGTTAAGAGGATTAGCTAAACGCCTCTGCCTAGCCTGGACACCCAGAGCTGTGGAAATCCCACTGCCACCACAACCCCCACCCTGGCCAGCCCACCACCCAGTAGACTCACCTCACTCTCCGAAAAATATGGAGCCTATATCTCATACCCTGATGGACCATTAGCCTTGGACTACCGCTCTTTGACCTCCATCTAATTCAACCATGTCCAAAAGTGGAAAAAATGAACTCCGGCTTCCACTAAAACACGTCATCCAGCCTAGCAACAACAAAACACACAGCCCACTATTCTCCAGATAGGTCCACTCCTCTTAAAATACATCACACAACAATTTAATATGAATGACAAAAATGGTCTAGACAATCTAACAATAAAGCATTCCAGAGAGCTGCAGGGCCTCAAACTGAGTCCCAGGAAAGATGGGTGTTGGAACATGAAACATGTATCTTTAAAAGGCTAAAATTCTCTAAATATATCCATTTAATATAGACTTTGTGGTTGGTGGACCTTTACTGAACCCAGATGCCTACAGACATAGATCCATCAACACAGCTTAGAGAAACAGTGCTGTCAGACACAGTGCCAAAACGGCTGGCAGCCGACTCCTCCAGCTGCTTCATAAAACACAGACGTTGACGCCGTGACCGTGATCATAAACTCTAAAAACGGACAACACGGGCAAGAGGAAGCCTGAACATGAACGCAGACCAAGGCAGTTTGACACATGGACGAGGTTGTATGAGGTGGGTGGGTGATCTCAAAGATAATATAGTTAGTATGGGTATATGTATAGGGGTGTGTGTGTGTGTGTGTGTGTGTGTGTGTGTGTGTGTGTATATATGTATATATATATATATATACACAAATAAAAGACAACAAAAAAAAACGTCAGGACAGGAAATCATAAAATCCTCTCCCTGGGCCAATCAGGAAGCACTGAATGAGGGGAAATGTTTCTTTCCTTGGCAGGGAAACGTGTACAGTCTGGACAGCATGTCTGTGAGAGTCAAAGGGGTGACGGGGGTGAGCGCGTCAAAGGTAGATTAAAAGGAAGCACAAGAAGAACGTGATGAAACCTCCAGCTGTGCCAGCAGCTGCAGCTCGTCTCCCCAACACGAGAGGAGAATCGGGGTGACAGAGATGACGGCCAACAGTTCATAGCCCAGAGCCTGCCTCCTGTGCAATCAGCCCTATATGGCGGTGCAGACGCTGAGACAAACATGATCGCTCCACACACACACACGAAGGGAGAGAGAGTGAGAGCGAGCAAGAGACTTACAAAATGGTGAGCATGTAATCTCTGAATTCTATTTATCTACCACTTTTTCCTTACCAGTATCAAGTTAGTCAGCGTAAAAGCAAGTGGAAAGAGTGGAATATCTGGACGCCAATATATTTTAGGCTGATTACTTTTAACATCGCAGTTGCCAGAAGAGCAAATTTCCACTATATCCACAAAGCCTGCAGCCTGGGGTCCAAAGGTTATCCCAGTCCGCTATGAGCCAGCTCCAGTAAATATCGACATTCCTCCTGCCAAATTAATTGCTGGGGTTAGGAGCACGCAAAGACTAACACAGCTCCCACAGGAGGAGTGGGATTGAAGTGGTGAGCTGGTTAAGAGCGCATAAAAACTGCACACTCTCTTTTAGGTCCCATTAAATAATCGTAATTCAAAAAAGCAAGAGCAACTACGAGCAAAGATGTTTCGCTTCGATTCAATTTGTGTCAAATGAATAACGGCTGAACACTGAAAACATCTAATTATTTTGCACTACAACACCCCACGATCGGAATGATACACAGAAACGCTCTGTACACTCAGCACAAATTCTTTTACAAAGCTGATAAAAAATAATGTCCAGTTAGCAGTTTATAATCATTTAACCTACGGTTATTCTCTAATGAATTGTTTAGTCTAGAAAATGTCAAGAAATAACAAATGCAAATCACAAAATCTCAGAGCCCAAAGTGATGACTTTAAATTGCTTATTCTTTATGAGCAACAGCCAAATAAAACGAAGAATCTACAGCCACGCTAGCAGCTGTTAGGCTATACTTAGTCGTGCATAGCAAGCTGATGCAAATAACAGTTTTGCAGGACTTTGGTCATAAACAAAAGTACTGAACAAACTAAAATTTTGGCCTGAAAATGGTGCTAGATGAAAAGTCAGTGTATCACCAAAGTTATCAGGATTCATCCTCTGGGCACCGTGGATATCTGTACCAAATTTCATGGCAATCCATCGGATAGTTGTTGGACCAACAAACCGACATTGCCATCCACAGACACACGCCACTAGCATCGTCTAAAAAACAGATGATTATCCGATCTACAAAATCATATAAAATAGATCAAAGCAGAAAAACTTCACATTTGTGAGCATTCCATATTTTATCTTAATTTTGGTTAAGATAAAATATATTATATCTTAATTTTCTGTCCATCAAATCATCAGCACAAGTCTTAACCATTTTTCATTAGTTTCTCTATAATTGCTACAAAGTCTCTCGTCACACAGTGTTCCCTGCATCCCTCATACAGTCTGTGGTCTGAGAAGGATGACATTAATCCTAAAGTTAATGAGAGGAGCAGAAGAGTGAGTGGGCATATGAGTGACACACTTACAGGGATTTTATGCATCTATAGCTGTAAAACTCAATACGCCCTTCTCTCTCTCTCTCATCTTTCTCTGGTCCATCTATCATTCTGCTGTTCTCCCTGCTTATACTGTAGACACACTTTCCCTTTGAAGTCCTGCTCTAGACCTCTGCTTTATTGAAGCAGGCTGCCAGCTGCTAGCAGCTAGCAGGTTGACCCTTGTCTACCTTGCTTCATCTTGCAGAACTCGTGCACTCACATCAGGAATCATTTAAGGTAACTTGATGTATCGCCATGGCAATAAACTCTACTGTTACTGGACAGGCTATAGGAGTAAAACTGGTGAGAACGTGTGAACACTGCTGAAGAAATGCCTCTTCAGTTATTATCTCCAGCAGTAAGTGGTCAGTAAGGGGCTGTACTAATACAAGCCGTTTAAAAGCATGTTTGGTCAGGTGGTCGGCTACCAGCTGTCACTCTTTGAATATCTGTGTGTGTGGGTGTGCATGCTTCTAAGCTTGTGTGATTGCGTTAGTGCGTATCAGAAGCCTTTGCACGCTCGCCCGGGTTTGCAGGGCTTTTTTGACCTACATACTGCTCTCGACGATCAACTCCAAAGAAATCTGCGTTAATCAGCTGCCTCTCTGGCCAGCCTGTCTGCTGCCACTAGCAGGGTGACAAAGCAGATAAGCAGACCTCATTAAGACCGAAGAAACAATAAGCTCAGATTTTCACTACTCTGAGCACCCCCCCCCAGCCACCCCAGCCACCCCCCCTTTGACCATCTTAGAGTGGCAAAAAGTAAACAAAAAATCTATTCATGCTATTTTCTCTTTGGGGTGAAATTTGCTACAAGATGTGTGCTGTGCACAATCACATGTTGTGTACTTGTCTTTGCCCTTGCTCCACACAAACTGCAAGTGCAACCAATACTGTATTCCTAAGAGTATGACACTTCATGAAGACAACAAATCGATTTGTTCAAAAAAGTCTTACAGACCCTGAACTCCACAGTGTGAGAGATTGAATCAATTGAAAAAAAGACAGAAAAAAAAACACCCCCTTACCTCTAGAGTTGGTAGCCATGTCCGCCACCTTCTGAAAGGCATCTAAAAAGGCCACTGCTGCCAGAATTGTGGTCCTGTAAATATATAGGCACATGTTCACTGCACCGTGACAGCGTAAAGAGTCTGTAAATATTGCACAAGAATTGTTTTCATCAAGGTTTACCGTTCAGCTATTTCTCACCTGAGTTGAGAGTGCAGTTTTGTGGCCTTGGCACTGAAGTCTTCCCACACAGGGTAAGAGCTCTGATAAAAGAAAGGGGGCAAAAATGAGTCAAATAAATCTCGCATTTAAGTGCACGGCATACCTTCTCAAACACACACACACACACACGGTATGCATACATATTTGAGAAGACATAATGTTCTCTAAATTAGTAAAATGTCAGCTTTATTCACAGTAAATGTATTTTCTCCTTACTATAGTTACTGAGTTGAAACCCAAATAAGTTTGCAATAACTCAAAGAGAGCTTGGCTTTCTAACCCGGGGGTTAGAAACAGGTTGGTGCGTAAGCTCCGTGCTCTGACTTGTCTTTAAAAAGGTCAGCATGTTATTTTTGTCCCAGATCACCCTACGCGCCCCCTTTTCTTGTTCTTTGCTGTGAGCTGGCACGAGTGTTTGCGTGTTTATATGTGTGTTTATATGTGTGTTGTGCATGAGCTCTCATATCATGAGTGTTGTAGTATGTGCACAGGGCAGGTAGTATGACTGGTCTTTGAAAAATCTGGATTCGATTCGCCCCAGGATCATCACACGCTGCCTTGAACTACAAGAGCAGAAGCCAAACATAAAACACATTCAAGGCTAGATCCCATTAGAGCAAGAGCTTGAGCCCTGGAGAAAGGAGAAGAAGGGCATAGCCCCTATGTGCCTCTTTGATGGAGAGGAGCCAAGAGAGGCCACACATCCTGACTATATATAGTCAGTTTGAAATCTGGAAACAGTCTTGCTCTTCATCGTTTTTTGGTATAACCTCCATTCTGGCAATGACGGTGTTCAACTCCCGGCCTCTCTCGGATAAAGCATCTGCCTTAAAAAGTGAGTTAGGAGGCACCATCCCTAACAAAAATGTTTGCTGTGTGAACCTCCCAGCCTCGCTGTCTGCACTTGACTCCAACAGGTGTCTAATTAGCTTGTGTGGCCTGTGGGGGATGCGCTGCCAAGACAGCTGAGGGAGGAGGGTGAAGAAGCGGGCAAAGAGGGCTACATGCAGAGCAGCAGGGGACCAGGGGGCGGTGGTGGTGGGGCACATTTCTCTCTTCATCCACACCCTGCAGCTCCCAGGGAGGTGAGGGGAGACAAATAGATGGAGAGAAGACGGAAAGGAAGGAAAGAAAGGCTCTTCCTCCCACACCTCGTCATTCACTGGAATGTGAGGTCAAAACTGTCATGCTTGGAGCTGGTAGGAAGTGTTGCTCAAGGGCATTTTGAGATGGTGGTTGCTTTCCCACACACACTCACAGGAATCACATCCATTGCTGACCTAATTCTTGATTGCTGATCTAATCCAGCTGAATCATTTGATTTCTTTTCACCAGCTACCTCCTCCTCCTCTATCACCTCCTACACGTTTACTTCTTTTCCTGCAGCTTCATCAGACAGTTATATAACCAAGAGGTGCTGCTTGTATCAACACATTTTGTCTGCACAGTCTATAAGGCTTTTTTAAAAAGTTCTCCAAGTGCACTGTATGGGTGTCATGTAGGTAATTGTGCACTATACTGTAACATTGCTCACAATCAGCGAGATCAGCACAGGAAAGCCGTGCTGCTGTGTTGCACCCGGGGGGTAAAGCTGGACTGACAGGCCTGCGTGGCCCAGCCAGGCGGCAGGAATGAGGTCAGATGTCTGTCTCAGACAGTGGACATCAGCGCTGTGCTGACTAAGGGCTTCAGTCTCATTCATCTGTGCTGCTTATCAATACACAGACTGCCTCTTTCTAAGTTCCCCCGTCTCTCTCTGGCCCTGGCATGAGCACAAGACAAAAGGGAAATATATGAAACCAAACCAGCGCTGCCAATAGCTCAGAGCGGATTTCATTGCAGCCTGACGAACGAGGGCCCATAAATAGTCTGTCCGAAGGCACCATGGCCATGTGAGCCAGTGATCAATAAGAAATCTGTTAGGTGGAAAGAGCCACCTGATGCTTGACTTATTCACTGCTATTAACATTTTGTAGGCTGAGCGTCCTCCACAGTGAGAAGAGTGGGAGCTGCCACCAGGCCTGATGAATACGTTCACACTTTCCATCTGTTGTTGTGAACAACAACAGACCACCCTGGTTCAACTTCCTTGACTTGACCCCTCCCCCAAGACACACACAAACACACACTTGAATGTGTGTAATAGATAATGGGGAGACATCTAGTTCCTGCATAAGAAATCATTTTAAATCTATGTTGAGAGGTGGAGAACTCATGTTTTATACAAATGAGATGCAACGTGAGTCAGTTCCATTTTTAAAGTAAGGCCTGGATCAAATGTGTATTGAACTACATATCGGTAAAGCAGAGATTTCCTGCCACAAGGCCAAACACCAGAAAGCGCAATCAATAACTTTTCATGCCTGTTTCTGTCCAAGAGGCAGAAGCGATGGAGTCGGTTATTTTGTTTCAGAGCATCCTTCTGTGTCTGACATTTAATCTAGAAAAGCTTGGAGGCTGGAGTAAAGGAGGAACAGTTGTTTGGGGTCAAATGGCACCGCATAACATTTGTACTGTGATAACTGCACAAAATTAAAATGATCTTCCAATTTTTAGGGGTCTTTTCCCATTCTTTTGCTATTCAGAAAATGAAATGATTACTTGATTTAACCATTTGATTCTAATGGTGACGAGGTTAGGTTTTGACCCCTGAACCAAACACATAAAGCCACCACCACCAAATAGTTTTTTAACAAAATTAACATTTCTTCATGCAAGCAGTTATTGAATGGGACACAGTCTGACACACTGGCTTAAGTATTGTTAAATGTAACCCGTGCCTGACAGACCTGCTGCACATTATGCAAATAACACAAAGGGAAACATGTTTCATCTCTCAATTTGTCCTGCAGCGGTGTTTCCAGTGGGGGAAGGACCCGGTGAAAGAGACAAAGGCAGTAAAAATATGCCTTCTGATCAGCCACCGTGCACCCACAGAGGTCAGATCAAATCCTTTTCTACTTTAATTTACACGTGTGTTACCTTCATGTCGTTCACGATGGCCTGGAATAATCCACCCAGCGCTCCGCACTCCTTCTCCACCGACTCCATGGTGTCAAAAACAAACAAAAAAGCTCGCAGGAAGAGAAAAAAAAAAATCAGATTAAATATCCGATTGTTGAAGCGTTTTCAAACATCAGGCATGGAGCTCTTGTGTTTGGTTCATCCGCCCTTCCTCGTCCTCTCCTACAACAACAACGTAGCCAGCAGCGGAGAGGATGCGAAGCCGCAAAGCCCACAGCCAGCAGCCTGCGGAGCGCACAGACAAAAAGAAATGTGCTGCTCTGCTCGGTGGTACCGGGGGCTGCTGCTGCTGCTGCTGCTGCTGCTGCTGCGCCGCCGCTCCTCGCTACCTCTCGGACGCACTGGAGGGATGGAGCCGGGACGCGCTTTGTCCGGTTGAACTACAGCCGGAAAACGCGGAGAGCACATGCACCGTGGCTCCTCATGATCACAGCGTTAACACAAATAACGGAGAGATCACAATTGTGGGGAAGAGGGCAAGAGGAGGAGGAGGAGGAGGAGGAGGAGGAGGGGGCACGGGATCGGTCGCAGGTCTGAGACGCGCGGGGACGCGCTCCGTTGTTAGTAATGGAGCAGATGTCTCGGAGCTGGAGTCTCCAGTAACACGATCATCAATGGGAATTGGAAAGGGGGCTGGTCAAGTTTTTTTTTCTTCTTCACATAGAGTGGGTGAGGAGGAGGGGTCATGGAGGAACACCCCCTCCCTTCCTCCCTCCCCTCCTTCCACCCCCATGCAAACAAAAGTGAAGCCTGTCTTCCCATTGAACAATTGACTGAGATGCAAAGGAGGATTTCCTCGGTTTCTCATGTGTATTCCCACACGCGTCTGGTAATGATCATTGTGGGTCTAAGTTGTTTTCAGGAAACAGTAGCATGTGGGCCGTTATCACCTCACTTTGCATCAGTTAATCTCTTGAGTCAACATGACAGAAGACACAATGTTAATGCAATTCAAAATGATTTCCTGTGACTTAAAAGGAAAAGTTCAACATTTGGGGAAATATGCTTATTCACTTTCTTACCCAAAGTTAGACGAGAAGATTGATACCACTCTCATATGTGTATGGTAAATATGAAGCTACAGGCTATGCTTAGCTTAGCTTAGTTTAGCTTAGCTAGCTCTGTCAGAAAATCCATTTATCCACTTGTCTGCTTAATCCATGACTACAAAAATGATGTGTAAAAATGACAATTTGTGGATTTATTGGGGGATATGTGCAAAACAATTTCTTGTATCTAGCTATGTTATTTCTGTAAGGTTGCCAGGCAACCAACGGAGACTCCAGGAAGTCACTGTACCTGACCAAGTCCAGCACATAACCCCCTGTAAAACCACAATTTGTCATTTTTATACTTCAGTTTTTGTACTGATTAAACAAATGATAATATAATGTGTTAATTGGTGAGCTTTAGCGGTAGCTTCATATTTACCATATTTGAGAATGGTATAAGTCTTCTCATCTAATTTTCGGAAAGAAAGCAAATAAGCATATTTCCCAAAATGTCAAACTGTTCTGTTAAAGTTCAGATCATGTAGGGGAAAAAAGATTTGAAATAATTAAAGCATCCAACAGGCCAGTTTAACTTGTTACTTTAGAATAATAAGGCAGTAGACTAATATTACGTTTATTGGAGGTTTAGCAGTCTACCGTAACCCGTTACATTCAGCCTGACAGGGAGAGTTGGAGGCCACCAGAGTGTAATGTATTTAACCATATCATCACTGGACATGTTATGGAGTGGGATGAGGGGTTGGGGTCACCCCACAGCATTCCTGATAAACATCCTGTCAGTTTACAACCCTGCACATCTGCCACACACACCTTCCTCTCTCATCTGTCGGCTTTTTTTTTTTTTTTCACAGGAGAGCATCCACTCTACCAGGCAGTCCTCTTTGTGAAACATGGCTCAGTCCAGCCAAAAACTGCAGCCCACGTCAGCACACAGGCCAAACCTGGAGAGATTATTTTTATCAATCATGCCTTCTCATTTCCTCTGCTTTCACTCCCTTTGGGTAATGTCAGTAAAGTTTGCTTACGAAGCAATTACATGATCAGTGTTGTACCATGTAATAATATCCTTTATGCTTCTTATGTAGAAGAAAAACACGACTTCTACTGTGGGTATTTATAGAGCAGCCAGATACCAGATATCCTGTCATGAGAGCAGGGATTATAAACAAGAGCAGAGTCATAAACATGAGTACTGTAGGAACAAAAAGAAACTGAGAATAACACAAAGAAAACAAAATCATACTGTCTTTTTTTATTAAGTTGCGGTACCTAGATTAGGAACTATGTCTGGTTTGGTATCTCCTGTCCACGTGGACAGACATGAGGTAGAGAGGCTGGGACCGGAGCCCAGTCCCTGTGCTCTCACCACAGTACTCACTGGCATCTCTGAGAAAACAGCTATAAAACAGAAAATATCCCCAACACAGATGCTGACATTCCTCACCACCACCATCAACCCCCCCCCCTCTGGAAAAAAAGGGTCCATTCTGTTCTCTGCCATACCACTGATGCATGCGCGTCTGCAAGAGTTCCCTTAATTCAGCAAGGATGGGTTTTAGTGAGGAAAAAATGCGACGGTTTCTGTTTTGCCAGGCTCTTCCCAGTAAGGCTGTGCAACTGAAAGCAATCATCAGCCCTAAACACATCAAGCTGGGGAGACTAAGAAGATTTTGAAGGCTTATATAACTGACTTAAAGGGCTTTGACTTCTGGGTACACTTTCATCCACCATTGTGCGATAATGCCTGTTTATTTTTCAGCCTTCACCGAGGCTGTGCGTTTCACCTCATTCATACGAGAGACCGGAGGAAAACAGTTTCATTAGCAGGGGAAACACAATAGATGCAATTTGGCATTTACTCAGCTTGCAGATAAGTAATTGAAATCTGGATAAAATTAGGTGTTATATTGTAACACTCTTATATAAGGTTACGAGGTGGAAACTTTAAAGCAAACGCCTGTTTATTTTTCTAATCTCGCCTTTTTCTCTGCCTCTGTTCACTTCCTGCTCCTTCTGGATGGCATTTTCAGGTTCGCTCTAACCTTGACCCAGCCACAGAAGCAGCTCTCCTCGATACAAAAAGGGAAACACAGGCTTTGTGGTATACTGTGACCTCTCACCTCAGAGCCAGGTCCTATTCATGATTCAGCTCTTGTCTTACCATCGCCTGTAGTGAAGGATAACATTCGGGAAGCTGTGACCCCCAATGATGTGACTGCTGAGGTCACCACTGAGGTTTTGACCATAAAACCTATCAGGATGTATCATCTGAGGTGGAGTCTGGTCCGACTGTTATGTAAGTCATCTTTTGTAATGCTTGTTTTAAACCTTATGGTGAGCTCACCTGCAGGGAGGACACACATATTAAGGCAGGCTGTAGGCTTCTGGTCCCCCTTATGATAAGATAAGATCATAAGCTTTATTGATTCCACGCAGGGGAAAAGAACACAAGATCTTACTGAGCATACAGACGGACAGCAGAGAAGCGGATTATACAACATGTTAGAGAAATTCTTGTGGGTGTTTTTTTCCCACCATGAAAGCTTGTCACCATTGGAATCCATTTGAACAGAATGAATTCAAGCTGGTGTTCTTACCGTTCAAGTCTACAGGGTGAGAGTTCGATACTCAAGAGACAGATTTGAGAGCATTCACAGCCTTATATAGTGTGCTTTTGGCATCATGTTTACTGTCATATCACTGCTTTCTTAATGGCAAATACTTAGACTGCTGAGCTCCAGAATTATGATTGCGCACTGAAGTGAAATTTGTCAAAATGGAAGTAGAAACTTCCAAATACTTGAAACTTGAAGATACTGTAAGTAAACTGCTCTCTTCACACAGAGTGCAAAAATCTTTAAGAGCCCCTGCAAGTAATGAAAGATAGGACAAATATAGGTATTTTTAGCAACATTCATTTGATAGCTTTGAAGGGGGTAAAAAAGCAGGGATAATATAAATCTCAATATCTGCCACCTCGCATATTGAAGGACCATACCAGTGGGGGTTTTTTCCATGCTTTAGCTGCACAAATTGTGTACAGTCAAGGGCATAATTTCCACTGGAGATGGTGGGGACATGTCCTCTCTAAACAGTGTCCTCTAACTTCAGTTATTACTATATAAGTTCACGCTTTAAGAGCAGCATTGAGGGACTCTTTTTTTCCCTATATGTTGCGATGTAGAGGAAGATAGGCAAGACTCAGAACTAAGAAAAAGTACTCCCATCTCATCTGCATGTTTTGAAAAAATCATCTATATCTTATCTTACAGTTAATATTTCCTAAAACAGGCTAGCACTGAACATCAATCAGAGATAAGGCAGCACAGGACAGTGCTCTTTGTAGTAAAGATGGAAATACATTATTTATGATAAAATATTAGGTCTCTGTTAGGAAAATGTGATTTCAGTAGGGTAATTTAGAGCATTAACAATGTTAGTAGGGTTTTTTTGTTATGCTACCTTTATTATGGAAAGCACAATAACCAGTTTCATTGTAATTTGTCATTTGGTAGACTGATATGCATTAGATTTATGCAGATAATGGCATTCTCTCTCTCTCTCTCTCTCTTTTTGATTATAGATCCTCAGACTCCCTTATATATAGTATTCTCTACATTCATATACATAAACATATTCCATAACCATAACTTTTTGATGCATGTTTTTCCACCTTCTAGGAAGACATTGTTTGCCCACGCAGTCTGAAAATCAACTTTTTGAAATTTATTACCTTGTGTGGAAAGTATATATTGGCTATTTTAAGTCTCAAAGGTGGGGTGTTCATTTGCATTTTGACGGCTGCCAGACAGGGATTTATTCACAAGCAATGTGGACCGAAAATCAAATCCAGGAGACAAACAAATAAGGAGTTATGGATGGAGGTGAAACGATCACGTACATTTTGTAGTTTCTTGCATAACAAAAGGTTACAGTTCAGCAGCAAAAGTCTGAGATGCAGAAGCGTCCCAGCAGCACCTGAACACTGCAACACGGAGCACGTTTGAAAGCAGTTAATGCTTTAAATCACAAGGTGCTCATTTTGACAGGTTAATTCATAATGTGCTGGCTAGATGTACTGGAAAACTTGATAAGCAAGCTGTATTTGACCCCTTGTAGTCTTTAACTTAATAACAAATGACAGTAATTTGTCTTGGTTCAGCAGCTGGATGCCATCGCTCCTTTGGGTCAGAGAGGGTTTGAGTGCTCTTCAGCACTGTAGTGCCTCTCTGAACGTGACACACCACAACCCCATACATCAACACATCACAGATGGACAGAGTCGTCCTGGGGATCACTATCTGTGGCATGTACTCTTTGCATTGCATATTCCACACAAGTCTTCAAACAGGGGGTGGATAGCTAATGAATGAGATAATGTAAACTAAACTGCCCCTTCTGGCTGAGATATGCTCTCCCTCGGGCCCTCTGCATCTCTTTCTGTCTTTCTCTTCATCTCCTCTTCCCTTCCTTTCATCCACCCGTCTTTCCTTGCCTATCCTCCACATCTAATCTCCATGGTCTTCCTTTTGTTCCAATCCTCTCCTCTTCCTGTGTCTTATTATTACTTCCTAACCCTCCCAATTCACTTCCTTTTCTTACCCACCTAAGTTCAGGTTCCCCCTCGGAGCTTGGAAGAGTCCCCCTCAGTGTTAACACTGGGCTCACCAGCTCCATGTGAGCCTGTGGAATTTCCTCTATAGTTTCCCCGTTAGGTCCTGCAGACACGTGTGCTTCGTATACATCTCACAAAGATCAGGGCCAAGATAGAGGCTCAGGCACGTGTAAAGACAGAAAAACGTTTTGAAGGGAGAAGGGTAGGCGAGTTAGACAGAAATGAAGACTGAAAAACCCTCAGCTACAGTATGAGTAGGCCATGTGACTCACTTTATTGGAACTGCTTGACCTCCACACACATGCACCCACACGCCGAGCTGTGTATACTGTGGCAAACCAGGGGACACAGCCAGGCCAATCCAGCACAGGAGGCGGGTCCCCAAGCTTAGGTTGGGGGAGGCGATAGGGGGAGTGTTTGACCCGGTGCAGGTATTGCAGCCTCTGGGCATGTGGAATTGGTCACACCTGCAGGAGATCAGGTAATCAGGGGAGGCAGCTACTCACCAAGCTGCCAGACAAACTTGAGAGAAGCAGTTTGGACAAAGGAGCGAGTAGGATCCACCGCTGAGGTTTTTCACCTAGATGCTGGCAAGAAGAGTATCAGTCCAGGGAAAAAAAAACAACCTGCTCTTCCTTACTGGCAGGGGACCAGAGGAGTCCAAACGAGAGTAAATAGAAAGACTCTGCCCCACAGAATCGTGGGACACCCCTGCATTAAGAAAAGGCCATAGAGACAAAGACCCTGGACGGGAAGAATCCTGAGTTAAAGTTTGACCCTCTCCCCTGAATTCTTTATTAAAAGACACTTTATGTTTATGTCAGCTGTCTCTGAGTCTCCTGTTTTATTGTGAATCTTGCTTCTAAATCCCCTGGGTTGCCTCAATACATATAAACAGATGCTGGGCCAGATACACAAACAAAATAATACCGAAGCTAGAAAGCTATAAACACAAGTATTCATTCACTAAAGCAAACAAATAGAAAACATTGAAACATGCCAAGCTGGGGAAATGATTAAGCAGCATTTCCTCTCTTTTAAATGTGGAAAATATTCTTTGAACTGGACTTTTACAGCTTTTTACAGCTGTAGAGTGTGTGCAGACTTAAAATGTGACTAACAACATATTTGGTGCACAATTAATCAGCTCTTGCTTGTGCTAAAAATGTTTCTGCTCTAACCCAGAATATCTGGCTTTTTTAACAACGTCCATGACACAACGTATGCCGGAACGCAGGCCTCTGTAAACTTGCCACAGAGCAGCAGCAGAAACACAGATCCAAACTGACATCTGGAACCAAGCAAAGAGTCACATGATGGTGAACATCATGTAGCCTACATATTTACCCTGCTAGGTAAATAATATAAATCTGCGTAAAGCCTGCAACCAGACATAGACAAGGACATTCGGCAAGTTAAGAGATTTTCACTTCGCCTCCTGATAAAACTCCAATCAATTTATGTCCGCTGAGCCCTTGAATCTGTTTATTTGATCTCCAGCAAGGACATGACAACCCAAATTATTTGGAGAATAAACACTGACACTGATGATGTTCTGTTGTTGTGCTTCATTTCAATTAAAACCAATGAGCTGATTTCGCTCTTACAGTGGCAGTGTTGGCTCTTATTCATCAAATCATTAGCTATCAGAGTTCCTACTGTGAGACAAACTGAAAAGTTTCCAACCTCATCACTGTGAAAAAGTGGCATCTTTTTTACACAGGAACCAAAATGAACTCTGAGGACTGCGCAGGATGAAGAATCTCAGCAAAGACAGTGCTGATCCTCTCACCATGGTGAGATTCACAGTGATGTGCCTCCCCCAGACGCATAAAATACACACAGTTATAACTGACATTCCACTTTCAGAAAGAAGAGTGACCCAGGTCAGATCAGTGTTTGGGCATCGCTGCCATTCCAAGTGTATTCCCTCCTGAGTCAGGGAAGTGTGAAGTGTATGGATGTGTGTTTGTATCCAACTGTGTGCATGCCAGGCGTATCTGTGTATACGGGTGCACGCATGTGAACTGTGTGTGTCTTAGAAAATATGCTGCTTGAATCCCACACGCTCTGAAAATAAACCGCAAGGTCAACAAACAAGACAGAGAGAGGGAGTCCGTTCATGTGTTGTGTGTTGGAGAGGAGCTGAGGGTTGTGGAGTAAAAAAAAAAAAAGTGCTTCCCCTCTGTTTTTCCTGTCTGCAGCAGGAACAGAACTCTCTGACTTTTCAGTGAACTAGGGTTTGGTTTGGAGGAGCTCAGGCCCAGGAAGGAAGCATGCCCTCGGGGGAGTCGTCCTCGGGAGTCAAGGATCTGGAGGTCACTCAAGACAAGCTTGTTAAATTCAACACCCACCAACGGAGAATGTATGCAGAAGAATGAGCAGAATGTAAAAGCAAATAGGCATTTTGCAAGAATGTTTAAACATTTGTTACTTGAAGTCATCAATCATATTGAATACAAAAATAAGGTTGTCATTATTAACTGCAATGCAATAAATCACTGCACTACTATGACAGCTTATCTCTAACAGGTTTCATCTTCCAAAAGACAACAAGACTGAGGGAGTGTGGTTCTTTGAGCTAAATGCTAACGTCAGCATGCTAACATGCTCACAATGACAATGCTAACATGCTGATGTTTTTAGGTGTAATGTTGAACATGTTAACCATGTTAACCATCTAGGTTAGCATGTTAGCATGCTAACATTGGCTAATTAGCATTAAACACAAAGTACAGCCGTGGCTTATAGAATGTAATTCGCTTTGGAGGTAACATATAGTATTGGACAAATAGTTTTGATGATGATTGTGCTAGAGGAAAAATTTGGGGGTCACCAAAGTTAGCACACATTGTACAAGCACTATGAACGTCTGTACCAAATGTTGTGCCAATCCAGGAAACTAGATTTGGAAATATTTCGCTGGATAATTAAAAACTTTTATCTTCTGGTGGTACTAGATGAAAAAACAGGGGATCAACAAAGGTGTTAGGATTTGTCCTCTGGGGCCCATGGATATCTGTAGCATAGATATTTCAGTCTAGACCAAAGTGGTGGACCAACCAACATTACTATGAGCTACAAATGCAGCCTGGTCATGGCTTGTTTTTGTGCTGCCACCTAGTGTTAGTTGACATGAGCATCACAAAAGTAAAATGCACCCATCTGCTTTAAATACTGGACAATTTGGATATTACTGTAATATGAAACATGCAATATTGCCATTTAAAGGGGAACTCTGACAATTTTACATGTACAGGTCACTTTATTAGTGATGGTATGGATTATCACGGTTTGGGCTCAGTAACTACAAGTGTTAAGAGCGTTTCAAACTGGTGGGATATAACAGGCAGGAAGGATCAAATAAAAAATGCTACTGGTTACATTATGGGAAATGTAGGATCCAGCCCTTTTAGAGCTTGCTGTTTGTCCCATAATAGAAACAAAAATCAGGATATCTCGACTTCTGCTGCATCTCTTGTAAACCCCCCAACTTTTTTGAAGAACACTGTGATGAGCCAAAATCCATGGTTTAACACTAAACAGGTACGGTTGGGAGGAAACTAAAAAACAACACACACATTATTTTCAAAGAGAATCTTTAATAATAAAAATGCATGAATGTATTAGAAACATGAATTCACAAATCAACATAGACAATGTGTTTTGTGTTACTTTCTGATTCAAAAAACAACATCATGGCATGTAACTAACATCTGTTTTTGGTATGAAATTAAAATGTGAATGTTGTGGGATGGATTTCGCATGATGGCAGCTGAACAGTATTTTTGTTTTGTTGTTATCTTAAGGCCACTGGGAGGAATAACGAGGTCAGAGCAGACATGTAGACTACACACACGCGCACACACACACACACACACACACACACACACACACACACACACACACACACACACACAAGGACATCCCAATAATTCCAATCAATGTCTTTTAAGAAGGGGAAGGGGAAGTTACTTCACAAAAAATATATTACAAAAAATGACAATGTCAATTGAAGTAATTCTCAATAATTTAAATGTGGTTTTATTTGCAGCATGATGCATTGTGCTGGATCTATTACCTTTAAATGATGCTTATACCACTGATACAATGAATTTCACCAGGATCCCTCAAGAATTTCAGTATTAGTTTGACAACAATATTTCTGTTTTCTCTAAAGTAAAACGCATCTCCTGCCATTTCTCGATTTGTACCTTCTTACCAACTGGTAGGTAGTGGTGTATTTGGTAAACAAAACCAATAAAAAAAACTCCTACTATGTATATGTACCACTCTAACTGAGACTGAAGTGAAACTTAAATTGAAATTGAACTTGGATAAGTAGCTCAAGTAATACAACCCATAATTCCTTGATAGCTTAGTTACTTATCAAAGAATATTATCACCTGACTTTTAACTGAGCTAGCGGGAAAGGTCTGATGCTAGAGTCAGGAAGCAAGCTACTGGACCAAGGAAGGTCCAAAACACAGTAGCTGGCACTTAAAAGAGATTTGGACCCACAGGCATTCACTATGGCTTGTGATCAAAGAGTTTACTCAGTTGAGATCAAGATAAAAAAGATGTGTTAGTTTGTTCTGGTCCCACGCTGCACAGCTGATTCCTTGTGTCTCACAGTGAGGTTTCCTTGGATTCTGGTTTAACTGGTTTGAAGGTCAAGATCTCTGTGAAGGTGTGACCTAAAGAAAGAAGACACCGAGAGGACACCGATCAATAAAACAGCTCATACTGTCTTCCTCCTTTCCCCTTCGCCCTTCACCCTTCTGACATTACATCCTCCATCCTTTACTGGTCTTTTTTTTTTATTCTTCCTTGCACCATAATCAGTCTAACAGCTCCTCCCCTTCATCCTCACGTTTCCACTGGTCCAGGGGCAGGTCTGTGTTGTCTAGTGAGTGGTCGTACGGCTGTGCTTCTGTCTCCTCCTCTGGTTCTCTGAACTCAGTGAAGTAAGGCAGCTTGAGAGCCTCCGAAGCGGTTACCCTGCTCTCCGGATCCAGCAATAACATGCGCTCCAGCACAGACACGGCTGAAGAAAGAGTGGAAACAGGAAATCAAATCACAGTTTGACTGTCAAACTGAAAAGAGATCAAATTGAAAGGCTGTGCACATCCTACCTTGTGGATTAGTTGTGGAAAACAACTTCTGAAGGTCTTTCTTTTCCACGTTTGGGAGGCTTTTGATGTAGCTTTTGGCCTAAGAGACGAAATGAATACATTCAAAGTGGCACAAATCCTTACAACCATAATACAACTGTGTGTTGGTGTGTGAGGTGTATATGAACTTAGAGATGCACCCACTGATTTTGCCCAATTGTGCTTCCAATTCCTAAAACTCTGAAGATTTGGGGTCATGATTGGGTGCTACAACAAAATCAGGGAGCGTATCTTCAAGTTCTCGTACGTGTTGCATGTTCTGAACTCACGTCCTCAGAATCTAGTTTTGATATAAATTCCTGAGTTGGCGTTCCTGTGACCTTCATGATCTCAGTCAGCTGATCTAGGTCTGAGGAACAGGGGTCAAGAGTCAAACGTGACAAGTTAGGGGGGAAAATTGTGAAATTCTACATTGATCCTGCATCCATCCTGTGTTTAGCTTTATGAATGTCCATCAGATGTCAGTGGAAGATGGTCAGTGAGGTGAAAGGATACGGTCGCTGCCTTTAAAAAGAGGTCTTCCTTGCAGCATCTCTGCCATGATGCAGCCCACAGACCAAATGTCCACTGAGAAAGAAGCACAAAAAACATTTCAGACTTTCTGTTACCATCTTAAGGAATTTACAATGACAGGACATTGTAGGCTGGTGATTGATCAGCAGCAGAAGATGCATACATTCCCTAACAAAGCATCTGCAATATAAGGTGAGGTGTTAAGAGATCACCACCTAGTGGATAACACTTATTATTACCATCTGACTCAATTGAACAACGGTGTTTTTACAGTAACACCACATCCTACCACTTTGACACAAAACCCAGCTCAACACTGTACAAAGAAATATTTCTGGGGCCCATTTTATAGTTATGAGGTGTATTTCTACAATGTATTTACAATGAAGCTACAGTGGAGTTGTTAGCTACTTTCTAGACTCACCATTCACAATCATACAGCAAAAGATCTGTCATGGAAGAGAGCTACATACTGACTGTAGCCTCAATAGAACAGAATGTGCTGCAACCACAACACATGTGCAAGAACTCTTTGAAGCAACAAGACCCTGCCTGTTCACTGAAGGTTGTAAAGGTCTCTCTGGGAAATGTTGTAAATCACTCGCTGAAGCAGAAGCCCCAAGTTGAGGGCAAGTGAGTACACTAAAATAATTAATTCATGCTACATCATGAAATAACAAGAGGATTGAGAGCTAATGGGGAGCACTGAACATGACACACTGATGAAAGATGACAGTGTGAGAACGGCTTCTTCCTTTAATTAGCTCTTCATTACCAGTCTGAGTGTAGTGCATCCAGCTCAGGATGACCTCTGGGGCTCTGTACCAGCGAGTCACCACATACCCCGTCATCTCACTGTCTGCCTGCCGCGCCAAACCAAAGTCCAAGATCTGACAGAACATGAAGTGAAACACAGTAGAGTCGGACACAGCAGAATGTTCACCTTACTCATACTGAGGTAACAGGTCTGGTAATAAGACTTTAGGGGCTTGCTTAAAAATTTAGAATTGGCAATGAAATTCTGGGGAATGCATTAATGATTTTATAGTTATGGATTGTTCATTTTAAATTACAACTCCATAAATTAAATATCTCGAAATGGAGACACATGATGGACTGGGTTAGTTTGGGTTGTACGTCTGTACCTTGAGCTCACAATCTTGGTTAATGGCGAGATTTCCTGGTTTGAGGTCCTGCATAAATTGAAATGAAAAGACTGACTGTGAGTCCGTAGCAAACAAGGAAGAGAACTAAAATCCAGTCATAACAGTGTAATAAACTAGGGAGGGTATACGTTTTTACGGGAAACACCAACTCCCTTTACAATTAGATAACAATGTGTGAACACAATCTTTATCTCACACATACGTGGTGGAAACACACATATAAGACATGTAAGACAACTTACCCTGTGAATTATACCAGCAGAATGAATATACTGTAATAAAAGAATATAACAGGGTGTTAATCAACAGAACAATTCAACTCAAGTAGTAAAGTAATAAAGTGTGTCCACAATGTATGATCAAAGTAGAGTTTTCCACCTTAAGCCCTTTGAGCATCTGATAAACCAAAAACTGAATTCTTTCTTGTGACAGCTTCTGCAGCTTCATCAGCTTCCCCAGATCTGTCCCCATGAACGGCATCACCAGATAACTTGAGGAGGAAGGAAACATTGTGAATCAAATTCTTTCCAACTGGATGGGACTTTTTACACTGTGGCAGTGGCAGAAGCATGAAGCGCACTTACAAGTCATGGAATTTGTCCACAGAGAGGTCAGCAGTAAACACATCTAATAGGCCAATCACCTGCAGACACACATATACAATATATTACACAGGTGGAGATCATCTGTTATCCTTTAGTTCATTTTTAACACAGTAATGCTGCACGATCTAACTTCATTTTTCTGTGTGGAAATTAAAGAGTAGTTAGTTGTCAAAACTCCATCTAGCCAGTACTGTAATATTCAGTGGTGGAAAGTAACTCATTTACTCAAGTAATGTACAATTTTGAGGTACTTGAGTATTTCCTGTCTGCTACTCTATACTTGCTGGGAAATATTGTACTTCTTACTTCACTACATTCCTTTGACAACTTTAGTTATTAGTTACTTTCCAGATTCAGATTAATGCTACAAAATATAATCAACAAATAAATGATGATATTATTATATCAATACGACTTCATTGATCCCCAGGGGGAATTCCCAAGTGACCCAGGAGCATATAAAGTAATATATATATAATATATATAAACTATTTTATATATAAAATATATATAAATAAATTAAATGTATCCCCACATTTACCAGCTGCAATGTTAAAGTGATGAACACATTAACACATCAAAAATTTGGCCTACAACCCAATAATATAATACACATAACACACAAAATTAGTAGTTTTACTTTTGGTACTTTAAGTATATTTGATGTTAATACTTCTGCACTTTTACTGAAGTAAAATTTTAAATGCAGGACGTTTACTTGCAAAGTATTTCTACACTGTGGTTTACTAGTTTTACTTTAGTAAAATATCGGAGTACTTCTTCCACCTCTGGTAAAATGGCACTGATGTAAAAAGAAATAGTCCTTAAAAATGTAGCTACTAACTATATGCTGCATCTCACATTTTCATGTTTCATGTGTTTGAGAAGCCGCAGCTCCCTGTAGGCCCGCTTGGCGAAGAGCTCCGACTGGAAAGGTCTGTACAGCTTCTTGATGGCCACTTTGGATCCTGTTCTGGAGTCCACTGCTGAGCTGTGTGCAAGAATTAGGATTGTGTGAGATAAAATATATAATGTCCTCCAAAGAACATTGCTGATCTGTAACATGACTGAGTGTGAGTGTGAGCCCCCCGCCCCCCCCCATGCCCTTCTCTCATCTGCTACTTCCAGCAGTGATCTGGCTGTAGCAGGCGGCTTTATCTCCAGCTTGTATCTAAGCACAATTTGTCACAGTTGCTCGTGTGTTATTAACTTGCACTGAGCAGTTTATTGCCGCCCACAGAGTTAATCATTGATAACAAAGGGGCCGCATGCGGCGAGACGCACAAAGATGCTTGAAAAGCTGCTTTTCATTGTTGTGTGTCAGTAGGCTAAACGCGCACCCATTTCACCATGAACCACCCATGCGCTCTTCATTAATCAATAACCTTCGAGATGGCTAAAAGTGACAGGACGAGTGTGGTGAAGCGAAGGTATCAGTGCGAGCGTCTCCATCGTATAAGGAAGTGGAGCAGCATGTGTTCAGCGCAGCGCAGATACTTTTTCTTTTGTTTGGCTGTGGCACAGTGCGGCTGCCTGTATGGCACCATCTGCTCCGTCGCTTTCTTTGTTACCGTGCTCCACATAAACCAGCAGTGCGATCGGTGTTGGAACTTCTTCCAGTTCTGGCAGAATTCACTTACCATACCGTCCCGTACGCCCCGGTCCCCACCTGCTTCAGATCCCGGTACCGGTCCGGTACTTCCCATGAGGTTTTGTTGACTTCTTGGCGGCAATAGCCGGGTCTGACTCGCTTAGACATTCTATTTACCAGAAATCAAATAAGAAGTCTAGGAGAGGTTCTTCTTTGGTTGTTTTGTCTCTTCCGTCGCTACACACCCATATGTAGGCTATGGTCCCAGATCCCACCTATGCGCTCGCCTGCGATCATTGCGCAGCTCTGCTTGTCAGCCGCTCAGGGCGCACCCTGAGGTCACTAAAAGCCACTCCCGAGTCCTCCTGGAGGCCTACAATTAAAGGTGAAAAGGAGGCTGGAATGTGAGTAATACGAGCCTGGGCTGACAACGTGAGTTTGAAATGTGTTGTTAGGAGCGCATTCTTTACACCGCAACCTGAATATCGGCAATATGCTCTGGCCTGGTTTACTGGTAACACTTACTGTAAGCTATGTTCCTCAGTACTCTGCCTCTGTGCATGAGCATGGCAAGCAAATGTATGAGACTTGCTGGGACATGATGAGCATTACTGACGCCCTGGGGTGTAGACACGCAGCTACGTGCTTAGAGAAATAGGCCTACTAGTCATGCGTCCAGAAACAGAACAAGAAGACGGTTGTATTATAAACAAACTGGAAAAGTCAGATTGGGTCAGCTCGGTCTATGTGACATTTATATAAATAGAAAACCTTTAAAGATGTTCCTTCATCAGTGTCGGGCAATCTAATGCAACAAAGAAAATGTGAAGGTGGAGCTCAGTTCTTATAATGAAATGACAGAGCTATGGGAGGCATGCATTTGGCACGAAATTAAAAGGACACAATGTCAACTGACTGCTCAGTTTATTAGGATATATTAAGGCCATAACTGAGGGAAAGCGCAAACATATATTTCATATCCATTAAGGAAAAATAAAACTCTGAAACATAATCTCATTTCATTTGTCCATTTCTGTCATTTTTTATGCGGAAGTGCAGCTTTAATGGCTTCATTTTGACTTAATTTGCCAAATCAACAGACTGATCCTGGTTCAAACTGCAAGTTTATGATCATTTCAAACAAATTCATGAATGGCAATGATTGTGTTTCCCCCTTTCTACAACATCATGCTTGATAGCATCACATTTGGGGCACAATCGACAATAAGCTTCCCCTAAGACGTGTGCATGTTCACAGCCGGACTTAAACAGTCAAATATAACATGCAGTTCCCATTTTTTTCCTTTGCATGACTCTAGCTCCACTGTAGTTCTGTTTGGATGCTTTCTGAACATCTTAGGGAACATAAAAAAAATGGTAAGTTATGTTTGTGGCTTTGTGCCTATAAGGTGATGCTATTACAGTGAGTGGCAAAAGGCAATGTTCATAGGAGAACATATTGTGCGTGTTAATCTATTGCGGCTTACTGGATTAAGTGCAATCACTCCCTTTCACCCAAATACATGCCCAAAAACAACATCATCATCTTCCTCTCCCTCTCTCTCACACACACATCATATTATTTGGTATATGTTGAGGTGACACCCCACAGTTTGTCAGAGTCAGACAGGTCACTGTAGGACTTGTTGTCTGAGTCATCATTAATAGATGGCTGAACATCATGCAGACAGGGAACAAGAAGAACAACTTTTCCAAAACGTCTTTGGATGTATTTTTCTGCCATCTTTGTGGGATGCTGCACCTCATGCTAACTTCCTTGACGCTGCCTGCCAAATTAATAGACAGTTGTAAAGTGACTGGATAACAGGGGAGAGACATAAAAAGGTATAAAAAAATATTAACTCAAAGATCAATCATCTCTGTTATCATTTTAGGCAGGAAAGCTAACGATCAAGGAAGTTATTATGAAGATCAAGTGACACAGATTTCATGGGCCCACGCTGGGGGCTTGCTGTCATAAGGAACAGGATTTCTGGCTGTAGATGTAGACGCCGCCTCTTGCTGCTGCTCCTCTCCTTCGTCCCTCTCTCCCTGTTCGGTGGCCTCGCCTCCGCCCACCCATGCAGGAAGCTCCAGACCTGGCTGTGAAGAGAAAGGCTTTTGCAGAACCTTGAGGACCCGCTGGACCTGCAGCACATAGAGGAAGTGAGAGCAGGTACAAAAAAACCCTGAAAGTGAAACACTGAAGCTGAAGAGAGCAAAAGGGAATTCAGTGAAACTTAAGTGCATTATAATCTTCATTGAACTGTTTTGAAATCACTCTTAATGCAAAAATTGAGTGCTGTAGAAACTTTTTATGGGAACATTTGAATTATTTTTCTAACTCAGACGCACAAGGGTCTAAACTAAAACAAGGGGATTGTAAATTGACATTCAATTGCACGAGCAGTATGAGGTGTACAGGGTTTTCAAACAAAATGACAAGAACATCACAGTGGATCCAGGCCTGACCTCGGAGAAGTCTCCATTCTCAGCCGCCTCAATTGCATTCTGGGCTATGTAGTTCCTGAGTATCACGCGAGGGTTGGTGCTGTCCATCACCCTCGCCCTCTCCTCCTGCACAGCCTGCACATCACTCTGGCCTTCCAGCTCCCGAGCCAGACGCTTCCTGCGGCAGTGATAACACAAAACACTCAGTCAGAGAGTCACAGTAATGGCACTCTCATTTCCTCCTCTTTCTCTCTCTCCGCCCCCTTTATCAGTCAATCACACTTCCACCCATCACCATCCACCCAAAAACAAATCTCCTATCCGGTCCATGCTGTTCCTCCACCCTCTCCTCTTGTTTTACATGCCAGCTGTGTCTCATTATTTCCTTTCTTTATCTTGCCTTCCTCTTTCTATCCGCCTATTTACTCCCCCACCCAAATCTCACCTATAGCGTGTGATCCAGTGGGTCCACTCCTCAGCCTGTTTGGTTTCCAGCTCTTCCTGGTTGGTCTCCATCAGGTCTTTCAGTTTGCTGAGTCTGTCTAACTGCCTCGCAATTGTCGTCCTGTCTGAGATCATCTGGAACAGCGCTGGGTTGCTCTGAGCCATAGAGAGCAGCATGGCCAGCTCGCTGTTAACAGCAGGCAGAAATAACAACAATTTAATCATCTTTATTGGCATGTTGGAGAAAGCAGAGGACCACTGCAGGCAATGCAGGTTTCAACTGTTGTTAAGATACGTCATGGGGAATATGAGGTAACAAGATGAACAAAACAAAAGGCATCATTATCTTTGTGCCGCGTTCTGATCCACTGACTACGTTAACACGCACAAAATAAACATTAGGTTAGACAGGAAATCACTAAACACATTTAAACGCGTTACTCTGATTATTCTAAAAACATGTCAATGTTTACATCTGGCTTAGTCAGTGATCAAACCGATTCCCTCTATATCAGCCTTCCACACAGTATTGTACGTGACAGACAATGAGATTTGGTATTTTCTCTAGTATTGTTTCAGTTGCAAAAGCATGACCATGGCATTTTCTTTGATATTACAATTGACTGTTGAAGATACAAGATGGCATAAGCCATTCCTTCTACAATGTTATTTCCCATTTGGGGCAGTCAGGTTACAGGTAGTTACTCCCAAAAAGTGAAACAACTTTAGTAGGGTCAAGGATCAGTAGCATTTAAGACCATAAAGCTGCACCCATTAATATTTTTTGTATTAGCAATAGATCAATTGACTGCTTGATAGGGGTCGCTTGTTGTGACAAACCCACAGAGTATTACAACCCAACTCTGCTGTTCCCCTCAGCTCTACAGAGCTTTTTAGCTTCAATGTCATTGTGTTGTTGTGTTGTACTGTTACAGGTAAACCTGCTGTACCTGTGCAACCTGCCCAACAGCAAAGACTAGCAGGGGAACATATTGGAGAATTTGGCAGCTAAAAGAGCCAAATATTTCCCCCAGGAGTTGGTGGAAACCTGAATAGAGCTAAAAAGGAGAGTGAATATTGCCTTACATTCGCCAAGTGGCCAGAAACTAAGTTGAAACTGCGATATGACAGTTTTGGAAATGTTGTGTTTACACAGCTTTTTCCACTGCCCCGAAGTGACCCAAAAAAAACCCAGAAGAAAAATCAATTAATGTTTCTTTAAGACAACTCCAACTAACACACTGTGATACATTAATTTTTCTTACACCTGTTTCCAATACAATGTTACTCTCCCCATGCAAGTTTCAAACAAGACCAATAATATCAAGCCCCACTAGCGGCACCCAGAGGCTGCAATGTTAATCACACCAAACAAAGACAGTCTGAACATAATACTAATACTATTCTTATAATCTTTACATGAAGGAGGCAAAAAAAAATCTATTTTGTCCTAAGGGTGGTGCTAAAAGACAGGCCATCAGCACATCAAATGCCCTGGGGAGCATGAATGTGCTTAATTATATTTCAATTCAATTCAGTTTTATTTATATAGCGCCATATC
>LKNJ01000385.1:127264-178386 GCA_002120245.1 Maccullochella peelii | reverse complement strand
CATTGTAACGAGATAATCAATGTTCTTCACCTGTCAGTGGTCATAATGTTATGCCTGATCGGTGTATATTCACAGTGATGCAAATATTAAATGGTATTTTATTATGACAGTCATCTTATACAGCAGTGTTTCCCAGCCTTTTTGGTCTAAGGTAGCCCCACAGCCCTGTCAACTGAACCCATCGTTTAAATAAAAGTGGATATTGTTACAAAATTCTTTTCATACAATTGAAATGTCAGTTTTTAGATTGTTTTGCTCAGCAATTGTACTACTACCACTTAGAGAGAAGCTGAATGCTCCAACTGTTTATCCATTACTTTTAGCTAATCATTTTTACTGTTTAGTCATTACTTTCAGCTAACTATTTCAACCATAACGAGTTTTCACTCACTCTTACATAATTGCAACAGGTAGTGTTCAGGTATTATAGCTGCCTTAATGTGGATATATTATTTTAATCAAATCATAATTTCTATTTTTTCAGATTAGTAGTTGTTAGCTATTTTGCAATCTTTCCACGTACCCCCTGACAATTGGTTGGGAATCACTGCTATACATTACCATATACATCAATCTTATGCTGCAGTTACAGGAGATGTTATATCTCCAGTTTAAGTTAAGGGTCCCCTTTGATCCTCCCATAATGAGGCTTTACACTACGTGCATACTCAGTCCCTTAAAAATACCACCTTAAAATTGTATTCCTTAATATTATTTATTTTAGAAATAGTATTCAATATATTTACGTTTAGTAATTACTTCATTGTTTTCATTGTTAGTGGTGGGTTCACCATTCCCACACTGGTTTCAAATTTCAAAGCATGAGGGATTCACAGCAAATCTGCCACAGTTGTTTCAACCAGTCAGAGGGTTTAGAGGTTACACCCAAATTCACCTATCCATTCAACCACATTTATCCATTCATATGTTAAGCACACATACATTTTTGTTTCAGTATTAGACATGGATTTAGTGTGACTTCACTGGAAAATGTGCATCAGTACAAATGTACAGTATGTATTTGTCCTCCAAAGACGCTAAATACTCAGAGATGACCTCCAGTTCCCAGTTTAAAACTCCATTTGTTTCTTGACTTTTAATATTCAAGATGATCAGATGAGTTTCAGCCTATCGAGGGAATAATCACTGAGTCTGCGCTGTCACAAAGCAAGAAACCAGTGAATCCCACATACACTTGAGTCTTTGTTTCACAATTGTAAGCCGCAGGCTGTGAATTAAAGTGGGACAATGTAATGCAGTCCATAATACAATTATGCGTGAGAGGACTGCATGTAGGAATTGTGAAAAGGGTTTTGTGACAGGATTTCATGAGTGCGAAAAGCTACTTTAATTAAGCAGTGGTGCATAACAGGAGTCTTGGAGCTTTCCACTGTGTGAAATTGTATGCCAAACAGATAATCATCTGTAAAAACGCTGGACATGAAAGACAATTCCATGATAAGAGTATGACTATACACAAATGCAGCATCACAGTAATTATGCATGCCATTCATTTTGTGCAGTCTGTATGATTATATTATCATTGCACAAAAATACTCCCCAGGCCCATGCAATGTGTCACAACACAAACAGAAAGTATAAAAATGGTCATTAAATTTGCTTCCTGTTTACTGTATTATTATATGTCTTTTACTGTCTTACAAAATAAGAAATTAATAATTGAAAACTGTTAGACAGAGACTAATTTACACTAGTTTCATCCTGACAGCTGGCCAGCTAATACTGCATAGCCGCCTTGTTTTGTTTACACATTGGCTTGATTTTGATCACTGGTCTGCTCAGTTTTCCAGATGTCTTTCCCACATGTGTGTCTGCTATTTTGGAATGCAGAAATCACATTGATGAATCTAAGTGCTTGTCCGTCTGTCTGGAAAGTACATCTGAATGTTTTGAATTCTGATTTTTTTTCCCAGGACATGTTTCATTTTCTTTAACACATATGCACACAGAATAATCAGAATGATTCCAGCAGCAGTGAGCACTGAGTGTGCACATGCAGGCGTGTGTATATCTTATGTGTGTGTGAGTTGTCAGATAGCAGTGGGGGAAAGCAGCTGTTCTCCCTCTCGTCCCCTGCCACTGATTTAACATATGGCTAACCTTTTGCAGATAGCGCCGCTGTTTACTTTCCTGCTCTGCGCTGATAACATCCCAAATCATTACCCAAAACCTGTGTCACACTAAGCTTTTAGAAACGGACCTAGCCACTATAAATTGGTACTACACTCATGTTTAAGAGAAAAAACAAAAAGATGGCGACAATTTTCACACATCTGGTTTAAATCTCAGAGAAGCAGGTTGGTTTTATTTTGATCATCAGGGAAAATTAAGCCTCTGCCTGTGCCAAATTGTATGCCTGTATACCATATCTTTAAACCAAACTATTTACACATTATAAATGATAAACATCTTGCAATTGTTCAATGTTACTTCAAAGTTCAATGTCAAGTTTTCACCATGGGACACTACGGGTACTTTCACACCTGACCTTTTTGGTTCGGTTCAAACGAACTCTGGTGCATTTGCTCGTTTAGTTTGGCTCACTTTTGGCTGGTGTGAAAGCTGTCAATCAAACACTGGTGCGGACTAAATAACTGAGGCCCTCCTTTTCACGCGGTCTCGGCCTGCTTCCAAGCGAACTCCGATGTGTCGCATTTGTGGTGTGAAAGCAAAGCAGACCAACCACAGTATTTGGCAGTGGCAGAAATGTGATTTATGAATTAATGGATATTTTATTTGACTGTCGTGGGGGGGGAGACAATAAATGCATTTCTTGCGAGCAATTCCTGATGGGGGCACCAAAGATGCCGCCAAAAGTCCTGTTGTAACAGTTAATAATATTAAATGTATATAAAGGAAACCCTAATTACTACTACAGTGTTTCCTGTGTAAAAATAAGATAAGATAATCCTTTATTAATCCCACAGCGGGGATATATACAGTGTTACAGCAGCAAGGGGATAGCGCAATAGCAACAAACATCAGTAAAGAAAAAGAAAGATATAATAAATAAATAAGTAAACAGACTTAAAAATGACCTTGTTGCACATGGGAATATTGATATTGCACAGTTTGGTGTATATTTATATTGCACAAGTGAAATGGTCATTTTTGGTGTGTGTGGTCTACTGGGAGCAGTGTTGAATATGTAGTCTGACAGCAACAGGAAGGAAGGACCTTCGATATCTCTCCTTCAAACACCACAGGTGAAGCAGCCTGTCACTGAAGGAGCTGCCCAGTGCTGTCAGAGTGTCCTGCATGGGATGGGACGTGCTTTCAGTCAGGGAGGATAGCTTAGCCATCATTCCTTTCTCCCACCACCTCCACTGGGTCAAGGGCGCATCCCAGGACAAAGCTGGCCTTCTTAATCAGTCTGTTGAGTCTCTTCCTGTCAGCAGTCGAGATGTTGCTGCCCCAGCAGACCACTCCAAAGAAGATGGCTGATGCCACCACAGAGTCGAAAAAGGTCCTCAGGAGTGTCCCCTGCACTCCAAAAGACCTGAGTCTCCACAGCAGATAGAGTGTGCTCTGGCCTTTCTTGTAGAGTGCATTTGTATTGTCAGTCCAGTCCAGTTTATTGTTCAGATTGTCCCTGGATGTTCACTGGTATGGGGGGAGAGTGTTTGCACCTGCGGAAGTCCACTACTAGCTCTTTGGTTTTCCCTGCGTTGATCTGGAGGCAGTTCTGCTGGCACACTAGTCCACAAAGCCCTGCGTCAGTTCTCTGTACTCCCTGTCGTCCCCATCTGTGATGAGGCAGACGACTGCAGTGTCATCAGAGAACTTTTGCAGGTGGCAGTTAGCAGAGTTGTGTGTGAAGAGAAAGGGAGCTAGGACAGTTCCCTGCGGGGTCCCCGTGCTGAAGACAACCATGTCGGACTCACAGTTGCGTATCCTCACATATTGTGGTCGGTTGGTGAGGTAGTCCAGGATCCATGCTGTGAGGTAGTGGTCCACCCCTGTGCACTCCAACTTGTCCCTCAGAAGCGTGGGCTGTATGGTATTGAAAGCACTGGAGAAATCAAAAAAACATGATTCTCACAGTGCTCCCAGTCTTTTCCAGGTGCGAGAGAGATCTATGTGGGAGGTAGATGACAGCATCATCCACCCCAATGCCAGGTTGATAGGCAAACTGTAGTGGGTCCATTGATGGACTCGTCAGAGGGTGGAGACGGACAAGGACAAGCCTTTCCAGGATCTTCATCAGGTGTCAGTGCCACCGGCCTGTAGCTGTTGAAGTCCTTGGGGTGCGGGGTCTTTGGCACTGGTACCACGCAGGATGTTTTCCACAGCTGTGGTTCTCTCCCCAGCTTCAGGCTCAGGTTAAAAATTCGCTCAACTATCCCACACAGCTGGTCTGCACAGGACTAGAGAAGCCTTATATAGTCCATTATACAGTGTGTGAGAGTGTCAATGTCTTCCCCATGAGCAGCACAAAGTACTTCCCACGCAAGTTGTATCAAAACAGTCCTTCAAAGCCTCTTCGGCCTCATCGGAAACATCTTTTAACTGTGCGAGTGACAGCTGGCTGCCTGTGCACAAGAGATTTGCACACAGGCAGGAGGTGCACCAGGTTGTGGTCAGACCTTCCCAGGGGAGGGAGAGGTGATGAGTAATATGCCTCCTTGGTGTTGGCATAAAATAAATCCAGTATCTTATTGTCTCTGGTGTAGCATGTAACATATTGAGTGAGTGTGGGCAGAGTGGTGGATGGAGAGGCATGATTAAAGTCACCAGAAATAAGAAGGAGGGCATGTGGGTGCTGTGTCTGAAGCTTGCTTGTAACTATGTGGATGACATCACAGGCCGCGTCAGCATTTGCAGAGGGGGGAATATAAACCGCTATCGTGATAACATGCGAGAATTCCCTCAGTAGGGAATTGCGTAAAGTCTGTAACCTTGGTCAAACATGATTTGTTAGAGAGGGAAAGCTCCGTCTCTGTCATATTTCGAGTTTTACAACTTAAATAAAAAAACGAAAAACAACAGAGTCATGGGTCAATAAACCATCTTTCGCTACCCTGTGCACGTCATTTTCCAGCCCGGTATGTTCAGTTTACCTACCTTGTCTGCTTTTCTATTCCTTGGAAAATATCCGAGTATGCTCATTTTCTTAAAAAATTGTGCCCTTAACTGCATGAGTGGAGAAGGAGGCGGGAATCTTTCTAAACTGAAAAACACCTTGTTTTGCATCTATGATTCTCACAAGTGCTTTCAATACACATTATATTATTTATAAATTATCTAGCTATGTTTACAATGATATATTGAGGGAGACAACTCGTGTTTTTCCCAGGAAGGGGAGGTCCGGGTCCCCGGGTCCCCTGTCCCCCCCATAATATCTGTCCATGGAAGAAAGTGATCTGTATATCAATGCAATCTGGTAACTATGGTAACATGTAAACGTGTCAGCGTATTATGAAGTAAAAAATGTGTATGCTGAGCTTGCATCCTACTCCCTGTATGTTAGCAGCATCTCATTAAAAACTTAATGAAATTAGTGAAACATAGCAACTACACAGTGACAACCCAATGAAATATTACAGTGCCTATCTTTTTCTCCCATTTCTCCCTGTTCGTCACTATTTATGCTCCAGTTGCAGTGTGACTATTAATGCTCATAATCAGTTTTTTTCTTCTGTAAACTCTTTGTGACAACAAAGAAGCTGAAAAAAACACATAAGGGTCAGTAAAGCGCTGTGTGACCTGCTATCACTCAACAGATTTTGATTCACCCTCGTGGGTCCATGTATTGCCGATGATGAAACTGGACCAGTCCAAGTCCGGTTCAAGTGAACCGAACTACAGGTGTGAAAACACTCTAAAGTCTCTCTCTTTCTCTCTGTGTTGAAGTAGAAGACTCCATTGATTGTCACAGACTGAACATGACTTTTTTAGCTTAAACTGCAGGTCGTAAAAACTGCATAAACTGTTACATTTTCATTTTCTGAAGTTTTGTTTAGCACAAATACATGGTTATACGTGTTTTCCCATAGTTTTTTTTACACTATGTAACCTTGTTAACGTTAATCGTGATCTAGTGGTTGTTTGTTTTGCTGAAGTTTCATTGGAGTTACACACGGCGCCAACGCCTCTCTGCTTCCTAACAACATTAAATGAATGGTCCACTTAGAATTAATGACTTCCTCACTCTGGACAAATTTGATTGTGTTAAGCTAACGACCAATCCTCAGTGAGAACCGGGCCAACATTTAGGTAGAGCTATACCTTTATTGATGGTGCCACACACACACACACACACACACAGAGAAGCACTCACAAACGGGTGAACACTCACACACACACACACACACACACACCTTGAAATCAACACCTTCCCTCTGTTTCACAGTCAAGCAGGGGCAGCAAATCGCACGGCTCCCCAGACAATATTATCTCATATGCACAGACAAATTACCTCTTTGTTTTAAGGACACGAGTATTTCTCAAAAAGAAAAAAAACACACACATACACACACATTATGAAAATCCCTCCATAAATAGTAAAAAGAAAGCACTCAAAGGGAAGCTAAAGTGGCACTTATGGATACTGTTAGCGTTTTGCTTGGGCAAAAGAAATTCTCCTATTAAATGGGTCTCTCTCTCTCTCTCTCTCGCCCGGCTCGTCGCAGAACAGATCAAATGAAGGTTACGCTGTCCTCTCTCATGGCCTACATCCTGATGCCAGAGCTAATTGCATAATTTGTTTCAGAATTAACAGCTAATAGCAGTCTCTTCTAGGCTCATGCCAGGCCCCTCCCTCCATATACTCACTTTCTTTTTCTTTTTTTCCCCAACCTCTCCATCCAATTATGTCTGTATTTGCAGAAGCTTTAGACAATATAAAAAAAAAATCATGCTGGAGTAAATTACATTCATACCCAAGAAGGCAGTTTGGTGATGAATTATAGGCTAATTCCCCCACTTGGTCCTTGCTTATTGAATCTAACAGCATTGTTAAAAATCTGCAATGGATATTTCTCGCTGCATTGACTGTTTGTCATAGCAACTGAAAGAAGACAAAAAAGCATTTATAATGAAAAACGATTCATGAGCTATAATTTAGCCATCAAACACATGAATGCACTCACTCTTCTTTGCAAAAAATGTTGATATTCTGATCAGCTGACGTTTTCCACAGCAGGATCCGCATAAAACAAGCCCACCTCCATGCATGTGCAGGGAGGCCAGGCTGCTAACAGACAACTGAGGATGCAAGAAGCTGAGAGAGACAGATGAGCGGCTCCGAAGGTGGCCACTATAAGTCAATGCCCCCTTGCACCAGGCAATAACCTTCTCTCATCTTCGTGTAATAACCAGGCTGAATTTCAAAACTGAACCAAACAAACAGGAAGGTGAGTGAGGGAGGAGAAGGCACGGGCGAGAGAGAGAGAGAGAGAGAGAGAGCGAGAGAGAGAGAGAGAGAGAGACCGGTACTGGAAAACAAACTCTGAAGACTCTGGATTCAATCAATAATGTGATCCAGCTGTCAATCACTGGCAATATTAACCTGCGGTTGGAAGGTGTGAATGTTTTAGCTGTTTATCTGTCCCGGACACATCAGCAACTGTGGCAACCAGGATGTCTGTGTTACAGCATGGAAATGAGGCTGCCGGGAAGTGAGGCTAAATGTGTTATTTGGCTGTGGCCAAGTTCCGATCACAGCAAGAACAAACATTTCACCAAGAAGTCGTTTCAATCAATAAATCTGTGAGCAGTGTTATTTTTTTTCTGTGGTAGACGCCCTCACCCTGCACAGTGTGTGCCTTTTATACAAAAACAACAACACATTCACGTCACTGAAAAGCCACAACCCAACCTCTTCATATTTCTCAAATTAAAGGTCATTTTCACCTAAAACATTAAAACTGGCAGGTAGCGAATGGGTTTACTCGCCTCCATCTGTCTTGAAAAAAAAAAACAACAACATATTTGATTGCCAAGTCAGAAGGGTCGCTGTGGTGAAAATGTTAATATTTCCTCCTAATCACATGACTTGACCCGGGCAGCCAATGATCTGTATCTGGCTCTCGCTCGTTCCTGATGTACTACAGCTTGCCAACAGAGCCCCAGGCACAAAAATCTTAATTAAGGTCCTTCCCAATGCACAACCTTCAGACGACGTCGCTGAA
This sequence comes from Maccullochella peelii, assembly GCA_002120245.1. Lineage (NCBI taxonomy): Eukaryota > Metazoa > Chordata > Actinopteri > Centrarchiformes > Percichthyidae > Maccullochella > Maccullochella peelii. The sequence continues at coordinate 170,233 of LKNJ01000385.1, read as the reverse complement.
ACAAAGGGGGAGAAATAATAAAAAAGAAACACTATTTTTTTTCCTCTCTCTTTACCATTTAGGTAATAACAGCCACTCGTTGAAAACTCTTCAAGCCTTTGCCTGCATTTGGAATTTGATTGTAACCTCAGCTTGCCTTTTCTATTATAGTGGGAAATAATGTCACAATGCACAGCACCAGTTTTTAAATTGAAATTTGACAGCTCTACCAAGCAGGGATGTGAAAAAAAGGGAGACTCAATGTTGCATATTCACAGAGCAGCTCTCATGCTCCTTTTCCTTCCTCTCCTTTTTATGTGAAAAAGACCATTGTTGTCAATTTCCTTCAGTGGAAAGCAGTATTAACCATGTATTTCTTTACCTGATTTATCTCATTTCAATGCCATTATACCAGCCAACACATACAGTATCTACTATATACAAAGAGTAGGTGTTGTGACTGAGCTCTATGTGTTCGAGCCAGGATTGTCTGGGAGGGGGATCAAACGGGACCATTAGTTCTTTTCAAGTGGGTCACTGCTCCATCAGGGTAGAAATTAAACAATACTGTGAAATCTTTACACCTAGTGAGAGTACTTTAAATATCTAAACGATTCATTTAACCCCCTAAAAAACATACTTTTAACTCACAAAAGTCATGCTAAGAGCTTATAAAATCTTAAAATTGAGAAGCCTGCTAACAGCATTGATCCTGTCCTTGATTTTATATGGACAATCGGGTCCAGGTTGTAGTGATGGGACATATTATATTTGTATGTTTTACATTGTCATTGCAATGGCGTTCACCTGCTCAAACCCTGTGTATATACTGTGTATACAGTATATGTCCAGTAACAGTAAGGAGGCTGTCAAAATCCCACTATAGTTGCACTGATCTACAGTATGTCATTCAGGTTTCATCCAATTGTAACTCGTCAATAGTGGGTGTAAAGTGTGCTGGCCACTGTCTGTTATTGGATGTGTGTCTCTGTGTGCATGTGTGTGCGTTAGTGAATGAGTATGTGTCATAATTCTTTCACTTTCAGCAGTGCCCCCTGTAAGCCCCCCACAGCCGGAGCAATATCAGCAGCACCAGAGACAGCATGTGACCCAGCTTTACTCATCTCAGCTAAACCCACCTCTGACACACACACACACACACACAAATGCACATGCACTTACACACAGGCACATGAACGTATACTGTGAAAAAGCACACAAGCTGAAAGGACAGAGCTAATAACTGTCTTACCTGCTTCACCGAGTCAGCAACAGCAAAGAGAGCGAGACAGGAGAGAAACAAAAGAAGCTGATGTGAATGCAGCATGAAATAAATGATGCTTTATGAGACAATATTGTGATAGATTATAAAACAGGTTATAAGCCCATGGGAAGAATAGATAAACATCTAAATATAACCATCAGGAAATTACATTCAGAATATACACTTCATGTAGCCTTTTTAAAAATGGTTACATTCATGTCTAATTAATCACTGCTCAATTAACATGCTTTAATTAGTGTAAACAAATGAAATGGTTGAGATGAATATAGGCTTTATCTTATGCCAGTGGCATGTTAGCACTGCTGTGTCCAAATTAAGAGCACATTTACAACAATCCCTGTTGCAGAAGATCTTAAACTCTGGTCAAACATTTCTGTTCTGGCTTCAGTGAAGAGAACAAAAACGCTGGATGTGATTTTTTTTTTAACTTTCCAAATTTCTTGGCTCGTGATGTAAAATATCTGAGTATGAAGCATCTTCTTAGCATTACACTTGTTTGTTATGGCAAATGTTTTGATATTTTGCTTTCTTGCAGAGAGTTAGATGAGAAGACTGATGCTACTCTTATGTCTGTCTGTATAACATAAAGCTAAAGCTAGGAGGCCATTACCTTAGTTTTGTCTCTAGTTACCTTAGAGACAGGAAGCAGGGAGAAACAGCTTAAGTTTAAAAAGTCTGCCTACCAGCACCTCTAAAGCTCAGTAATTAACATGTTGTATCTTGTTCATTTAATCCGTACACATACAAATGTGAAAACAACAAGTAACTATTTCTTGGCCAGCTGCTGCCTGTAGCAAAGTCACTGCGACTTTGCTACAGCCGGCAGCCGATTAGCTTCGATTAGCATAAAGACTGGAAAGAGGGGGAAACAGCTAACAGGAACTTCCCAGACTCTCCTGGTTGCCTGGAAACTGTTCCCGGCCAAGATATAGTCCGGCGCAGCTCTCGGCAAGAAAGCGAATAAGCATATTTCCCGGCTGTTCCTTTAAAATAATTAATAATTTTATAAACAACTTTAATATCCTACTGCAGTATATTTACTTGGCTAATAACAACAATTAACCCATAGGGTCTAGATGTTTGTACATACAGTAAGTTGAGTACTGATAATAATCTTGTACTCGTGATGTGCTTATAATGATGTTTATGATCCTTTATGATCCACTTCATTAAGATAAAAAGGTATCAATATGGCTTGATCAACAAGGCAAAATCCCTGTGAGTTGCAACCAACATAACCTCCACCCCTCTCCCTCAGCCATTATGGTGAACAACACATTGTTGCAAACCTGCCATATACACATTCCAAAACAAATATTCATACCCTGAAAAGCAAGCATCAGGAATGGGGGAAAGGGAGGAAAGACGTTAGGAAAACGCAGGCGTGCTGATTGGCTTTTTAGAGCGAGCAAAACCGAGAGATTTCAATCAAGATTTCTGACAGTCTATTAGGATTGGCATAGGTTATCATTACCTTGTGTGTCGGCATCCTAATGCATGTTTTCCTTATCGACGTTTAGCACATTGATAACGCCAGAGAACAGCAAAATGTCATTCTCTGGCTAAAGGTAGGCCTATATGTCTCTGGCAAACAATGCAGCTGTCTTTGAAATAATCAGGTTTATCTTGTGGGGACATATTTTGAGCGTCAATTTGGGTAGGTATTGAGGTCATTTGTCTCTCGTAAACATTATTGTACCCGTCAAACGTCATAACTAGAGCTTAGAGTTGGTGCTAACTAAAGTGCCAGCCCATGTCAGCAATATTTTGGCAGAAACACTGATGTCAAGCACAACTTGGTATTCTCTCATGTCATTAACCAAATCCAAAACAATGAATCACTACAGTTATTAATTGATTTATGGGTCTGTCTGAGCAGCTTTCTGAAAAATAACACTAAAGCAAAACCTCTTTTGCTGGGGCATTTCAAAGCTTCTACAGTTTCTATGCTTGCTTTTCACACTTTTTCATGTCCTCAATTGGCACACAGGGATAACTGTTTAAAATCTAGAAAATATGTTTCATTTGGGATCAATTAATTTAGTGGGATGGGGCTTCTTCCTGTTGGAGTTGCGATTCAGATTTTAACAAGACTTATTTTTGTGGCGGTGCAACAACCAGGTTCATTCAAATGAGGCAACGCAAAAGTGAGTTGTTGTTAATTTGGTGGAAAATGCGTCTTAGAAGTTGAGCTGAGATGCACTCTGGTGACTTTGTCAGCAAACTAAATACTTAGAGAAAATGCCCAGAAATAAGGCAATACAATGTAAATAAACTATTTTAATTAAATAGTACCTACTACAATAATCATTCTAGTAATAGTACTACAGTCATCACACGACACTGTGATTGTCTCAGCTGTTTCAGAGCGATGAAACCAGTGATGTGACTGGCACACTCTCCGACCTATATTCAACTTCAGTCAGCCCTTTTGCACTTTGCGCTGCTGCACCTACATTAACCAAAATAGCTTGGAGATGCCCACTCAGTCCTTGCGCCCAAGACCTACCACTTCGCACAGGAAGATGCACTTGCACAATTAAAATAGAACTCTAAGAGTCTACAGCTATGCTAACGACTATTTGGGCACAGTGGTGGTTTGAGCTAAATGCATGTCAGCATGCTAACACACTCACAATGACAATGCTAACATGCTGATGTTTAGCAGGTATGTTTACCCTGGTCACCATCTTAGTTCAGCATGTTAGCATGCTAACATTGCGAAAAGTATAGGATAAGTTAAGGGACCACCAAAATTATTACAATCCAAATTTCATGGCATTGATCCAAAAGTTGTTGAGACATTTCACCCAAAACCACAAATATGAACAGCATGGCGCCACTAGAGGAAAAATCAGGGGATCACCAAAGCCATTTGGATACGTCATCTGGGAAACTTGAATGTCTGCACCAAATTTTGTGCCAATCCAAAGGGTAAATGTTGAGATATCAGACCGATATTGCCATCCATAGAGCCATGCTGCTAGCATGCATGGCTAAAATTCTTGCCTAGTACCACTTTAAGCAGACAATGGTCTTACCAGCACTGCATTCCACAATGCTAACCCAACCTGAACTATTTTATATCTGCAGATGACATCTCTGCCAGCCTCTTGTCGAAGAGAGCTACTTATCATTCAGCCTCACCAAGTACAGTATTCAAGCTACATGAGAAAACAGACAAATGGATGAAAGGGTACCAGACTCAGAGACAATCTGAGGATGTGTACCTACAGATATGCAAATAGAGATTAGAAGGAAATAGGAATGAAGAGGGGAGGGACTCACAGAGAGACAAAAAGGGGAGACAAAGTGAGAGAAGGCAAGAACATGCCACAAAGACACTGGGAGAATAAGCAGATTTCTTGGCTGAGGCCACACACACACGCTCACACAGAAACAGCAGTGTGTGTTGTAAAGCTGAACAGCCTTGCTAGAAAGCTTCTCTATTGTCTGTCACACGGATCATCCAGCTCTGGCCAGATGTGGATTACATCTGTACTAACATGTGGTTTTACATCCTGTGTGTTCGGGGACAGTGTGTGGTGCCAAAGGTGATACAGTATGAAACACAGGCCAAGAATTTGCCCTCCGAACTTCTCAATACACGCAAACAGCGCATTTACTACACAGTATAACTAAAATTATTACAATTGATTATTTCTTGTGGTCGAGCCATGATCTTCAACCTCTGACGTGCAAAGAAAGTAACTTGACTTTTTATCTTTTAATAAGATAATGTCTTCATTTGTAGCAGTATTAGTAATAGTTGCAGCAGCACCCTGGGTTTTAAAGAGTTTCAAGTTCTTGTTGTCAAAATCCTTAATTCAGAGGGTTTTCTGTTCTGAAAAGATTCAAGAATGGATGGGAAATACCAAATATGAATCATAACTTTTTGGGATTTTCAGCATCAAAATCATACTGAAGATATTCAAGTCAGCAGAATATATAATTTGTGGTAGCTTCCACCCACAAAATATCGGTGTTGACCTACAATAACTCATTTTTTGTTCACATCGTCAAAAAGAGTAATAAGAGAAACAGCATTCGATGCTTTTGTCCTCATTCCGCTGGCATAGTTGCCAGCTTATCTCTGTGGTGAAACTGGAGCTTCTGGAGTCAGTACTCAGAATCAGATACATAGACCATTACTACACAGATGTTGCAGTGTTGTAGTGCATAACTCTCTCATGATTTGATTGGCAGGCCAAGCCAGACAGCGACACGGTGCTATAATTACTGATGGTGAGGCTGTATGCGCAAAACAAACACAAGTCGACACAGAAATCTACGTCGAGCTGAGCTGCGCCATTCATCTCAACAGAGGCAACATCCTCAGAGTTGTGCTAACATCATTCAATCATGGAGGTAATTGATGTATTATTTTTTTTGCAGCTACAAACAAGCTCGGGGGGAAGGAGCTTTTGTCAGTGTTCTTTTTTCCCTCCTCACTCTTGCTTTTTCCTCTCACCACCTGCCACATGTTGCTCTGGCAGACAATCGACTGCACAGACGAGGGGAAGAAAGCCACGAGAGGAAAGTAACTGAAATGCAGAGATGCAATGAGAAAGGCAAGGCGCTGGGAAAAACCCCCAGAAAAAAACAGAGAGAAACACAAGGACAGTGAGATGATTGAAGGCAGAGAAACTGTGAGTCAAAGTGGAGGAGGAGGAGGAGGAGGAGAAGGAGTGAAGGAATAAGCAATATACATCCAAACAGCGCAAAACACATGAGGGTGAATGTGTGACAGAGTCATGCTGGCAGCCATCCATCCACCACACTGAGGCTGACACTAACACGCGTGTCAAGCAATTAAGACCCAGACACAGTGGAATAGCCATAAATCATCAGCAGACATATGAAACACTCTTCTACTTCATTATGTACTTGTAAATATTGATGTGGATTTACAATGCAGTCCACAAAGGTCAGGTGGAGAAATATTACATTAAACATGTCTTAATTTAAACAGGCCTAAGAAATACACCTGATTAAGGTATACAAGGGAATAATAAGTCACACTTAATAAATTCCTGAACATCTTAACTGTGGCAAATATATAGGAATAACCTTACTGTGCTGATGAAAATCACTTTTATGGCATGCCTGATCCACTATGGCAGTCTTTTTTAAACAGCTGTTTCAAAATTGTAAAGTTTTGATTGTCTTATTGAACAAACTAGTCTGTGCTTCTTCTGTTGGATACCTGCCACAATTACCTTCTTATTTTTGTATAAATGTGGCTCTGTTCAATTTATGTTCAATATCTGTTGACACAGTTGGAGTTCCATGGTTGCCAGAAGTGTCTGCTAAAGGAATTTGACATTTTGGGTAATAAACTTATTCACTTTCTCCTTCTAGCTCAAGCTAGGTGGCAATTAGTTTATCTTAGCATGAAGACTGGAAACAGGTGGAAACAGCTACCTCTGTCCAAAGAAATTTTTTTTTTTTAAATCGCCACATCAGTAATTAACACGTTTTTTCTCGTTTGGCAGACTAGCTGTTTCCCATTGTATGTAGCTAGAGCTAGGCAGTGATTAGCTTAGCATAAAGAGTGGAAGCAGGAAAAAACAGCTGGCATGGCAAACAGGATACAATGTGCTAATTACTGAGCTTCAGACGTGCCGGTGCACACTTTATTTTAACTGTGACTGGGTCAGGTGAGCTCTTTTCCCCGTTTCCAGTCTTTATGTTGAACTAAGCTAACCGCCTCCTAGCTCTAGCTTTCTACCACACGCACACAGACATGAGTGGTGTCTTCTCATCTAACTTTTGGCAAGAAAGAGAAAAGGTATATGTTCCAAAATGTCAAATTATTCTTTTAACAGATAATAGACTGATTAAAGTCACTAACTTTACTGGTTGCCACACTGCAGTGTATTACTGTGATTTTGAACTAATCATTTGTAGTTGTGGGTTATGTTTGTTGGTCTTGTTTGGCTATGATACTCCCCTTGACACAATAAGTGGACTGGACACCAGCTGCCACTGTTTGTATTTCAAGCATTTATCAACCGATTAGTTATCCAACTCAAGATCTGAGGAAAATATGTTTGAAGAGACCTCATTTCCCTTGTTGCACAACCCCACTATATGAGAGCCCTGGCTTCATGATATTGTGTGACCAGTGATGAGAGCTGACCCATTTGTATGTTGCTGAGCGTGCCACAGTAGGAGGAAGGGCCATTCTTCTGCCATCTGCTCCACACAGAGCCACAGTTGCCCACTGCCCCCATTGATTTCAACTGGCTGGAGGTGCAACTGCTGAGCCAGTCAAGACACAAGGAGGAGCATTCAGGTCCTGCCAGCTCCGACTCTCAGCTCGGTTACACAAGCTCACTTGTACAAATTGGAGAGCCAAAAACTAGATAGATGACGGTGAAAACAAATGAAGGAATAATGAGCTGTTCAGAATGCATGATAATTGGCAATACATCTGTTTGTCATTTTGCTGAACTTTCTGCCATCATAGAAAAAACAAAACCCAACTGACTAATTAGAAATAGGTTACGTGGTTAAATGTAAATGTGTCATTATTTTGTGAAGCCAGTGCATTCGCCAGCGAGGGCAAGCAATTCAGTGGTGGGGCCTAATTAAATCTGGGTTTGTCTGCACACAGCCAATGAACCTTGATGTGCGATGCCATCTCATTAAATAACAGTGATGAATAGGTGGATGGATAGACAGATAGATGACTGCTTGGATGGATGGATGGATGGAGACATAAACAGTTAGAAGACATGCAAGGGCTCGATGTCGCTGTCAAAACAACCCTGAGATGAACGCGAGTGAAAATACACAGACGCATAGACACAGTCAGTCTAGCAAACAGCTGGCTACTGACAGGAGTGCCAACCTGCCGCGTCGTATCTCTTTATTGGACACTTCATGCGTGACCGTCGTGATGCTGCTAAGTTTGGAGCGCCCACAGACAAACAACAGGGGAAAGAAAGTTGTTCCTGTCAGTGAGTCAGAGGCTGACAGAATGAGACGGGGCTGAGACAGCCACTGCTGTCTCTTACGAAGAGAGCGTTGCCAGTTTGGTGAAGAAACCCAACCAAACCCATACACCCAGTCATAAGTGTGACTTAGGTGTCACGACTTAGCAGACTTGTTAATACCGTAAATGTGGTAAATGCACTAATAATTCAATGCATTGTTGAGTAATAAGAATAAAAGTAATAAAACCATTTAACTATTATCTATGGTATGGCAGCATAAAGTGTGGCTGCCGGTGCCTGCCAGCACTCATACAATGTTGGCACAGGTAGGCTTTCACAGAATATTTCCAGACTTCTTTTTTTTTGCACATGATCTGTCTTTAAGGCTAAATATGCAACTAAGAGTAGGCGCATGGCAGTCATTCAGATGTGACTCAAGAAATAACAACTAATTGGCCGACCATGACTAAAAACAATTTTTAATATCACTTCTTGGAGCAATACCTCGTTCTAAATCTGTAGAGTTGAGTCTCACCCAAAGATAAGCGGGCCATCCCACAGTTTTCTCCCCCCCCCATTGTTAGCTTTCTTCCTGGCAGGCTTCTTCCTTTCTAATATGTTTTTATAGCCTCTCGCCTGAAGCTACACAACATATATGTGTGTCTGTGTTGTGTTGTGTCCAGTAGTCTACACAGAGCATGTGTTTATCTGCGTGTATGTACGTGCATTAACCTGTCAAATATACTTTTACTGCTGCTATTCCTGCTGTGTATGTGTGTGTGCTGCGCATGCATGTGCAAAACAGTGTGTGTTAGCGCTTGCCTAATATGCTTTTATTGGCTCTCTCACGTTATTGAGACGGCAGAGGGATCTTCACCATCATTGCTACCAATGTACGACCAGTAATACAAACAGGAGCGTGTTGTTTAATGCCTTCCCTTCCATTAACTCTCAGGGTGTGTGCTTGTGTGTTAAAGCATGCATACGTGTGTGTATGATTGTGTGTGTGTGAATGAGAGAAGCATTTCCTCCGGGGGCCCTCTGGAAGACAACAAACACTTCAAAGGATCCCTCCGCGATATTGAGCTTGATATCTGCCCGAAGACACGAGGTTTAAGCGCTGATCCGCCACTGTTTTCTTTACGATTAGCCGGGCAGCAGAGCAAAATGTAATTTAGTCTAACACTGTTCTGGTGGATTTGCAGCACTGTTTGTCTTCTTAAATCTACAACAGAGGACTTGGCAAATGAACCCTGAGCCCTATGAATAAAACAACAGGGGAGGAGGGAGGTGGCGAGAGAAAAGCCTCGCTCGGTTTGAGCGTTTGAGGAACAGCGTGGTACAGAAGGCAACGTGATTGGAGCCGACAGCGGCAGCCGGCAGTCACCTGTGCTGGAGAAAAAAGAACCGTCTGGCTTTGCTCAGAAGGGCTTTTAGTGTTCCATCAGCGAGGGAGCGTTTTGTCAGGTGTATTAACACGTAAGGCCTGCGTGGCTTTTACATTGCTGCCGTAATGTCAGCAAGGACAAGTTGTTACCATGTTGCATTCTGTTCCACCATGACCGCTTTTAACTGCTGTGACCCAGAACACACACTTGGTCATTAGAGTTATTCATCACGGCTCCCGACACTTCATAACCTGGACTATTTGCAAAAGCTGTTTCCTTGGCACAGCCAGGCTCCTGGAGAGCGACCTAAGACAGCAGATCTCTTTGACTTCATAAATTCACACTAAACCTGGCATTAAACCTCAAAGCTCATATTAATATTGTAATTATTTCACAAGAGGACACTTTTAACAAACAGACAAATGCATTCGAGAGTGATTCATGTTCTATATGGTTGTTATTTACTACAAATACCAGCTGCTACCTGGGAAAACATTCAGGTCAACCTTCATGTGGTAATTATAAGTGGGGCATGTTTTGTAGGGTTCCGATAACTCCTACTTGTAATAAAGTGTCTGAAAACAGGTGGCAGTGTACAATTATGTTTATTTTCATCAGCAATTCATCTAACAAATTCTTTTTTAAAAATGATTATTCAATTAACTGTAGCAAATTCTCATTTTAGCTGGAACAACTGCTGTTTGGCATTTTTATCCAAGCTAGCAGCATGGCTCTAGGGATCTTAACATTGGTCAGTCCAAATTCCAAAAATCTCATCTACACGATGGATCGCTACAAAATTTGGCACAGACATTCGTCTTTGCTAGACAGTAACTCTTAATGACTTTGCCATGAAATGTTGTATACACATTCATGTTCCCCTCAGACTGAATTGTAATAACTCTGGTACAATCATTGTCTAGCAAAGACGAATGTCTGTGCAAAATTTTGTGGCAATCCATCATATAGATTGTTTAGCTTAAAGCACCGCTATGGCTAAGTACAGTTTCACAGAGTTGCTAACATGGCTGTAGACTCTCAGTCTTGAAAAATAATTGATCAATCAAAACGATCTTTCCTGTCAGTCCACTCATCGACTAATTGACTAATCATTTCAGCATTACAGTGGAATATGTTATGTTACATTCACACTAATACAACAAATCACACTGTTTGATGCAGTTCTTTGATAGTTGATATTGTCAGTTGATGCTGATTGGCCAATCAAGTACCAGCACATCATACCCACTGGTGATTTGGTCAGGGAGCCAACATCTCCAGAATATTATGACTCCATCTAATGCAGACATGGAGGTCATTAGTCCAGGGAGACGGTTTGGCCCAGTGACATTTCAACCAGCCCAGTCAGTCATTCCTCACTAATGAATATTTTAGTGTCTGGCCAAAGAGAGCCTCTGCAATTTTTCCCTCCTTTTATCACAAGGATGCAGGCCGACACAGCCATGGCATACGTTCAACACTCTGCGGGGATAGACAAACAGGCTCTGCCAACAAGATGGAGTGTTTATGTATTTCCCACCTCTCAGTTAATATTCAAATACCTCTGCCCACTGGCACTGTGTGTGCCTGTGGTATACAAAGCACTGCTTTAGCATGATATCCTATCTCGCCAGTATTGATGACAATTCAATGGGCCCTCCTGACCCACTGGTTCTAATCACCATCATAATCCACCCACTCACTATTGCTCGCCGCCTCCATAACAGACCACTGGTGGCTGCGTCACCAATAGGCTCATTAACTCGTTGTGTCAAGGGAAGCCTATTTTATGATGGAGGTAGGTTGGCGGACATTAATTAGTCCAACACTTGTCCATATGCATTATTCAGTTGTGTAGGAGGTATTTTGGCCAAGGAAAGCCAGAAAGAAAAATGTGAATGCTTCACTCTTGGCCTCCATATGAAGTGATTTGCAGCTAATCATACCATTTACATATTCACATCTGAAAGCCCCTTTCTTTTGTGTGAAAAGCACCAAGTTCTTGACTACAGTTACTGCATTAAAACAGTTTGGTTTCTTTTTATTATGGGATCATTCAGATAAATAAACACTAAAAGAAAGGCAAGAGTTGGTAAAGAAACCCATCCAGACTTTAATCGATCATTTGAGGCAACTTTTGGCTGATAAAAATGTCTTGGATGACATCTTGATGAAATAAACTGCCCCAGCGAGGTTTTAGATGAAGCTCTGAGGCCAACTGCCAACAGTGATAGAACGCTGGCACATTCAGGCTAAACAAGAATATTTAAAATACCAGTTCAAAATACAGGAATAGACATGTGGCAGTGATTCAAATGTCAACTCAACAAGTCAGTGAGTGAGGTAGGAATGCTGACAGTTCAAGCTAATATTGGTGGCCATAGACAGCTGTGATTTGAGAAAGGCTTTCAAATGTTGACATAAACAGTGATAAAATACTTTTTTTAAAATCACGACGGAGTAATGTATGAAGTCATAGAGGAATGTATGAAGCGCTCATATCACAGATTATCAACAGTTTACAATGTCAGCCCCCATTGCTGGTGAACTGCTGGTATATCTGTTGGAACTAAAGTGATATTACAAACCATTTTTGGTGACAGCCTACATCAGATTATGAGACAATGGGCCTCTGGGCACAGACATGTAAAAGGCCCCCCCAACCCTCCTACATAACAGTAAGACACCCAGACTGAAAGAGAAACAAAATGACTATAAAGAACACGACGTTTGTAGTTTCTTTGTAGTTCTTTTGTGTGTCTGTGTGTTCGTTTTGTGTCTCTGTAGTTTTTTTTGAGTTTCTTAGTAGTAGTTTTGTGTGTCTTTGTAGTTTTTAGGCGACCCTTTCAGTGACATTCTGTAAGTGAAACAGAACTCTCAGGTGCCGCTGCTGGTTCAAAACTAACTGAGGCGCGATCATCGCCGGAAAAAAAAAAAAAAGATATTCTTTCTTCTGTAATTATAATTTTGACCAAAGAAGTACACAAGTTAAAGCAAACTACAAGTATGTATGTATATAGTGATTTCTTAGCAAAAATGAATCTTAATTTCAGTTCAACATTTCAGTGCAGTTAGCCCAAATCCTACATTAGTCCTGCGACAACCATCTGCCAAACCAGAGAAGAGGGGGAAGTGGAAGGCAATCATCGCTACATTTTATTAACAACTCCATTTAAATAGCTTAGTGGCGGCAGCAATCTGCAGAGGGCACCTTCAGCAATCAACAGCATTTGAGCACAGCTGCTATGTGAGGTGCACTATGGGTAGTGGGGAAAGCTGAACAATGTGATTAATCCCACAGGATAAGAGAAAAAGAAGAAATTCTACAGACAATCACAGTGCCACAACCTATTTGCTATACACAGGTCCGTTTGAATAAGTGCTTCATTTAATAATAATTGATTGAGGAGAATTCTGAACGGTGGAGTGCGGTAGTGCACTGGTGACACACTCCCTCCCTTTCTCTCTCTCTCTTCTACCCGCTTTTCCTCCTCTCTCCAGAAATGTATTTTGTGCTTGAGTGAATTAGGTGATCATTTTTTATCTTACATGCCGCGCTGGCTTCTGGAGTTTCTAGCTCCAAGGAAATTGGAAGGGAAGAAGAAGTCGAACATTTATCGCATGCCGAGGTTAATCTCCTGAAATGGTGGGATTTGGTCAGAGAGGAAGTAGAAAATCCACGCTTGCCACTGTTATTTTTTTCTCTCCCTCCCTCGCTCTCTCACTCTCTTCATCCTGCCTTCCTCACGGTGGAAGTAAAATCCTTCGAGCTGAACAGCGGTGACAAGACAGAGTAGCAATGCATAAATTAAGGCAGTGACTGTACTCATCACTCACTGTGTGATGCGCTGATAATACTGTGTGCTGTGTGATCATCTTTCATCGCTGTTGTTAATGCCTCAAATGCGAGCACCTGCACTGTTGTGTTTTGCCTAGCAGCATTACATGTGAAATGTTTACTACGACATGGACGCAGACAGCTAACAATTTCAACAGGAGTGCTGCTAATTGCTCAACCACAGGCAAGAAAACTCAGGCAGGCGTCTTTCTCAACTGAACTGATGCATAAGCACTAGAAAAACTAAAGGTAGTCACTGTTGAGTGAGGATTTCTCTACCCATTTAACAACACTGTTTTAGGTGTTTTTTTGGCATGTTCAAGTTAAATCTCAAGTCAAGTCAATGTGAAGTCTCATGTCTTTGAAAGCAAGTCCAGGTCAAGTCACGAGTCTTGATTAAAAAAATTGGGGGTCAAGATGCAAGTCTGTCAAGTAACATTTTTCTGCCAAAGCTGTGTTATTAATTGACAAATAAAATCTTACCCCAAGGTCCATTTAGTGGCTATTCTGGAGATACTGGAGTTTTTATTGTAGATCAATAAATTCCCAAAATCTTTAACACCTTCTTGTCCATGTTGGCTTAAAACTTGAGTTTCAAAGTTTATTACTGACCTTCAAAATAGGAGTTGACAAATTAAAATTGAAAAGTGAAACTGATGAAGATCATTTGAAATGATCAGCAGCTACAAATGGACCTTGAGGTGAGACTGTTTTGTCAACTGCAAAACATGGTTTACAAAGTCGAGAATGCAGCCAACATGGATGACAGAAAAAAAAGAGAACATTTCAACATCTACAATTTCATGACACTGAGCAAACTATCTTCTGATGAAGATCATGTGGCAGGACTGAAAGCCCCAGAATAGCTCCAAAACACTTTAATGGACCTTAAGGTGAGATTCCAAGATCAAGAATGAACTTTATGTTTTACAGTTCCAGGATTTCACCAGGTCAAAATGTTTTTGCTTTCTTGCAACTTTGCTTTCTCAACTCATGTCTAGTCTTTTGTAAGTCTCAAGTGCTCATTTTTGTGACTTGGAATATGTCTGTCTCAAGTCTACAGGTCTGCCATATACACAAGATAAATATCTACTAAATATTGTCGGAAAGCACTGAGTTTTTAGAATTTTGCCAGATGTACTGATGGCGGTCATGCACTGAATAAAAGCACGTGGAACATCTTTTCTAATTGTAATAGCTGGAGCTATTAGCCTGCCTACTGTACAAGTCGTGCGAACAGTCTTTGCCATGATTGCAGGACATCTGTCAAAATCGTCTTGAGTCCACCAAAGCTTTTAACAGTTTTTTGGCATCAACAGAAAGCATCCGTCACTACTGTGTACCAGCCACTTCCATCACTACTGTACAATACTTTTTTTTCTTTTTTGAACTGGAGAGGCCTTTCACTGTAAACACATGCTTGACAAGACAGCTGCTGCTGAAGAGCCCAGAAGCCTCACATTAAGTGGATGTGGGTAGGAGATTTATACCTGCACTTTATGGCATTTGCAAATGACTGCCTCAGTAGTGGCAGAGTAATTCCATCCTGTCATATTTGTCTTTAGAAACTGTAACAAATTACAGTGAGTTTGCGGCGGAAGAAACTCTTCTCTACCATTTTCTAGATTCCTTTTCTCTTTGCTCGCCCTTTTTTCCACTTTTGGGCCACAGAGATAAGTCGCTGATGGCAAGATCGTGGGGGCCATCCATTTACAGTTTGTGGCAGGTGACAGGGAGACATGTTTCATTCTGCCTCGTGCCGCGTGATGTGGTTCCCCCTTTCCCCTCTCTGTCTATTCTCCCTCCTCTGTTCTCCTCCCCTCTCTGAACTCCCCCAGCTTTCACCCTTCCATCACTTTTCTCCTTCCCCTCTCCTTCCTTCCTTTTGACTTTCTCCACTTTCTAGAGGGGTGCCTGTCAGCATAACTCAACCCGTCAGCTCAAGGGACAGGATAGGGGTAATTGGGGTAGAAGTAAGTGTGTGTGTGTGTGTGTGTGTGTGTGTGTGTGTGTGTGTGTGTCAGTCAACGTCTGTATGTGCGCGTGTTTGTGTGGGAGACGGTGCTTTCACGGCAGACATAACTGCCGTTCTCTTTTCCACTACCTACTAATGAGGTGTGACTTGTGTCTTGTGGAGAGCTGGACAGACGATCATACCCTCCCCCTACCCCAAACACACCTCCCAGTGACCCTCTCTTTTCTCTTCTCCCCTCTTCTTTTCCAGTCAATAGATGCTGAAGACCCATCAGTCACCCAGACAACGGCTGAGGCCTGACCAGAGCACACAGAGCAGGGTGTCAACACATTGCACATGGCTACATCAACCAGAGCTAACACTGTCTCCCCAGTGCCTACATGTACCAATACTTTCTGTAAAGACTGGGTTTTTATTGGAAGAGTAGCTGCAACAAACCATGAAGCAATATTTATAATATAATAATAAGTTAATGATGCCAAGGACCTGTACAGTAAGTGGTTATAAAGTTAAAGAAAACGGCATGGTTTAACATTTTAACCTGTTTTCTTGTCAAATATTGTAAGGGAGTTGCAGTTTAAGTTGAAGCACTGAAAGGAGTTACGGTGTCACATGACATTTTAGAGCTGAAAGCAGTTGAGGTGTAATTGCTGAAAGAATGTGGAATTTCATGTTTACGCCCTGTAGGTAGTTGTGTTGTCAGTATTGAAAGTAGTTGAATTAACAGTTGAAAGTAGCCCCATTGGGATTTTAATTTACAATGTCACTCAACTGTAGATGTAGATTGCTGTAAGATGCATGTGTAAAGTTGCTTGTTGTACATTCAAGTCTATGGTCTAATTCAACTACAGTGATCCATGCAACACTCATTCCCACAGTGGAGGGTGTGATATATTATGTGCATGTTCTAAATCAATGCCAAGTAATTATTCACAAAACATAATAGATGAGCTTTAAAACCACATAGGAATTATTTTAGTGCTTAAAGCCTTTACACACTGGAGAAGTAACGAAAATGTGAAATACTCGCCCGCAAATATTTACTCTACTACTCCAAATGTAAACTAATCTACTCACTATGATGCATCCAGTGCTGCTCCACACGTTGTCCTGGAGTTCACTGTCGTTATAATTTTTGTGTCCTTTGTCATAGGACACAGGATGATGAGAAACACAAACAATCAACAGGTCCAGAGTTGTGATGTGATGTCCGTTCTGTACAACATGCTTGGCTGATGCCTTTATTCGCCGTGTGAATGCTCAGAAAAATCGACCTTGTTCCGGAAAAAAAAATTGCGTCGCTTTTTTTTTTGCTGTGTAATATTCGCTTTCTGCATGAAAGTACTCATGACAAAAACAACAGTTAAAAAAAATATATTGACGTGCGAATTAATCGCACGGAAAAAAAGGCCTCCGGTGTGTAAAGGCCTTCACAGATAGCAGTTGTAATTTCTTGTAAACACTGATATCACAGAAATTGTTAACCTTAATTCCTCTCCAGACTGACACAGAGAATTTCTATTTTGAAGCCCAGTGTTTTCAGTCTTTTCTGGATATATGTGAATCAGAAAAAAAAAACCCTGACCTGCTCTCACCCGGTCACAGCAATGAGCATTTAGCCAGCGCACTCCCTGTTGCTCAACCTGTCAGCCACTTTAACAAACCACTTCCTTGCTGTGGTGGCTTGTACCTCAGCAGCAAGGCCGGCAGTCTCATCGCTCAACTACAGAAGTGCCTGTGTACAATATCTCCTCTCATTAAGTCAGCTATAATGTGTCCCTCAGGCAGGAGTCACACGTAATGTGAAGCCGTCTCATTAGCGCCGTCACGTCACTTTCATTTAGGAGCTATCCGACAGCATTATGCGCCTCTTTGAGCGTTCTGGCCCTCCCGGCCTAGTTCAGCATGTCCAATGACTTATTCCTGCTTAGCGCTTCACATTTCCTTAACTTTCACTCATTACGGGTGTATTATAAAAACATATTCACCACAGAGTTCTGCCAATTTAATCTTTTGTTAAACGTGTGTGGTGGAGTTGTAATCTAATAAACCTCATTAGTAGGAAATACGGCTTGATGAAGACAAGGGGATTTACGAGAGGCTTGCTAACCACCCTGCTTTGGCCCTGAAAGAAATTACTAATCAATGACCAGCCCACAACTAATTGCTAAAATAGCTTGGACAGACATTCCCAGGAAAGATTATGGGAATACTGCGGTCATCTTGTTCCATTCAACTCAAAACTGTGGGTAAATTAATAACATTGTTAACTGAAAACATGTCACTGTCAGGTCTGATTTCAGACACGAAAAATCAAGCTAGTTTCAAATGCATGGATATACAATTTCAGCTCTAAAATTCTTTAAGAAGTTTGTAATAATGCAGTGTTCATATTGAGCAATTCTTGTTGTCAAATAAAGCAGTTGTTGTTCATTTACAGTTGCAGTCTTTGCTAAAGAGGTTTACTGTAATAGAATACAACAGCAAATTAGTTTCAATTGCCTTCAGAAGCTGTAAAATGAATTAAAACAATATAACTATTGTGCTAAAGTGATTAGAGGAGGAATATTGCACCCTCATAAGCCAAAACAACCCACTGGCATGAATGGTAATATGAGCATTTGCTGCAGTACGTTCGGTTCTATTCATTTCAACATTTAGCTGCTCATTCAGACAGTTGCAAGTGTCTTTACATACTTCAAAAACAACGCCTGAGAAAACAACTTCAAGGAAACTACTGTTTGTTCAGACGTGTTGCAGGAGCAGGAGAAAGAAACCAGATGAGAGCAAAAGTGGCCCTGAGCGGCGGGTTGGAAGTGTTCATTCAACTCAAAAGAGGAAATCTGAGATGGAAATGCTCACCTGGGTGGTGACGGTGGACTGGTTATTGATTTGTCCTTGGGGGAATCCGTCTTTGAGATAAACTAAGGGGAAATCCCTGAAGGTGATCATTACTGCTGAACGCATGTCAGTGGGCCCATTAGGGAGCATGGGTGCCCCTGGACTAAAGGGAAGAAAAGGAGTAAAATGCTGTCCTCAGTGATCCTCATGGAAACAGTGCAGCACAGGAGACATCCACAAATAGATCACTGGCCGCTCACATTAGCCGAGCAGCTTTATAGATCAGATACAGTACAGTCCACTAAGGGACTGTATAAAAATGATAAGGGGGGAGGGGCGGTCAGAAAAGGGAGAGGGTTATGAAGTTTTTATTTTTACTGAAGAGAGAATAGTCTTTTTTTTTCAGAGTGTAGGGGAAGGTCCATTTTCCATTAGTCCCAGACGATGGCTTTAGTGTACGCAGTGGGTCATAAAGTTGTGCTTTGCCATTTGTAAAGGTAAAAACCTCTTCCAACTTTTTGAGGGCTTAAATTTCCAATCACAGTCAACTAGCTAATAGGACTGATATGTACATTATGAGGATCACATGAGGATCTTTTTGGATATAAACAATTAAATGCTATCTCTTCGGTCGTTCCCTCCTCCACTGTAGTCTGCATCATTGCAGAAAGTAAAAAAAGTTATATGTAATATATATATATAAAGTTGTCTTTTAATATAATTCAAGTTTACCCTGTTATTTTGGATCTCTAAATTAGATAGTGGCTGGAATAGTAATAATTTTGTTAGAGAATGTTTGCCATATACCTGGACATTTCTAATTCCACTTCCAATGCGTGCATAGGTGGCTATTTAAAAATATTATTCCATTATTATTACTACAAGCGGAGGGTCCAAACAAAATATTAATAACGCTGGGGAAGGTCTTTCCTTTTAAAACATAATTGTAATATATAACCCCCCTGAATTTTCATACAGTCCTTAATTTTGCCCAGAAGCATGAAGTTAGCACCTCAGAAAAGTTTAATAGTGTGTGTGTGTGTGTGTGTGTGTGTGTGTGTGTGTGTGTGTGTACATGTGTGTGTCTGTAGTGATCATCTTTCTTTCAAAATATAAACACCATGGGACCATTTGAAATATCTGGAGTACACGTCTCTTGGGCTCTTTCCAAACAAATTATGTGCAGTTCACTTAACACCATTTTTGATTGACAACAAGCCAGGCAAACATTCATAGGGAACAGCAGGCTGTGTGTGATACTGCTGACTACACAAACCCACCGTTTAAGTCCTGCTCTCGCTCGCCAAGCTAGGCACTTTTTCAGCTACTTTTGTCCTTTCAGCTCTCATTCACTCCCCTTCTTCCCCCTCTTCTCTTTCTCCCTCAATCCCTGCCGTCCTACCTCATTTGATCCCACTTTCTATCCCTCTTCTTTCCCCCCTCCGCCTTCCTTCCATCCCCTCTCTCTGTCCAAAGCAGAGACAAAGTAAACGAGTCCCCCCGTAATGGTGGAAACAGAAGCCTCTGGCAGTGCTCTATTGGCCGGGCTGCTTATTTGTTAACAGACTGGATTAATGTGCTGTATTTGGTATGGGAGGCCACCTGCTCAGGCAGTGAAGGGTATTCACAGGCTCACCGGTCTGCTCGCTAATCTGCCTCCAAGGATGATGCAGGTTTCTGTGGCATGATAAGGCAGCTAACCCCCTTTCCTCCCTCCCTCTCTCCCTGCCTCTCTGCAGGACATCAATGAATGGTTAATTTCATCACTTGAGGGACTCTTGACCCCTGAGGTGCTTTGACTCCTCTGGTCTAGCAGGCCGACCAGCATGCTAATGGAACAGATGTGTCAGTTGAGACCCTGTCCTCAACATTGAACTACGCCACACCAAGCATTTAACATCCAAAGGAGACATGGATAGACACAAAGAGGGTTGCTTACTTTCGAGTACGATTTCACTAATGCTTCAAAGTAGAGGTCTTCATGGGTCCACTTGGTTCCTCGTAACCAAGACCCGACTTGGGTTCAGAGGTGGTCCAAAATGTAATTGTAATTTGGTCGAGATATTAAAAGTAATTGGGTCAGGTAGGGTGCTGGTGTATAGCTTTAGGTTTAGGTCTAGTTGAAAAGAGAATCAACTTTTGGAGACGCAGCCGGCATCACGCTGTGGTGGCCAATCACACCAGCAATCAGACTGGAAGACGCCAGGTGAAGCAGAACCATGTAGCATAGTAGCATTCCGCTGTTTACCGAGCAACTGTGAAGATGGAAGAGAGACTGATCAATCGCTGCCGTGATGACCTTTCCAGAGCTGTACAACCCAACCCTGCTGGTTACTATTTCTACTTGTGCTACAATCAGCATGGCCATGTAGTGACACTCCCACACTGCCGCACTAATTGCAGCAACGCCTGATTTGGTGTGAATACAGCCTTAGTGTTCTCTCTCTATTCAGATCTGTTTGGGTGGTACGCATTTTGGATCCGGTCTAATTATCCTCGGTTCAATTCTGTATTAGACTGTCCACGAGTCCCTTTCAAATTTGTCTTTTTAAAAAAAAATTAATTAATGCACATTGGGTTTGGATAGATTTTCCATTTTGGACCTGTGAAGACATCTACCTGGAAGAGCAGGGGTGATTCCGTATAGTCTCAGTGGTGTGAGCTATCCCTTATTTTCCTCCAGAGTCTCTCCTCTTTCAATCTTGTCTTGGAAATATGCATCGTAATCATAATAAGATCTTGAAATTAGATTTGTTTCTCTTCAAGACATGGTCCCAAATTAGCTAATAATGAAGGACCTGCCTATCAGATTGTTTTTTCTTCAGAAAACCCCAACAGGGCACAGGCTGTTTTTGAACATCAAATATAAAAGTCTTTCATGAATCACTATTGTATTCTATAAATCAGAGAAAGAGAAGAGCAAAGCCGCTATTTATTACAGATTAGGTTAGACTTTAAGGCCAATAGAAACTCAATCAAAGATCATGATAGAACAACGTGTGGCTGACAGTTTGACTATTTCGAAAAATGAGATTTTCAGCAGACAGCAGCAATAGTGAGCTGAACGGAACTGCAGAGAAAACAAAAATTGATTTCCAGCAATTTGTCAATAGATTGAGTACTTTTAAAAGGATTTAAATGAATGCTACACAGTGTTCTGTAAGTGAACTGACTTTCAATGTGATGAATTACCTGAGATTCAAAGAACTCACACCTCTCAGGGACAATAAAACTCCTTTAATTGTCTGGCTGAACATTGAACAATGAGTCAACGTTGTGTTCCATTGGCTTGCAATCTACACAGCTGCAGGATAATAGGATAAAATTAAGTCTTAAGGCAGAGTTGATAGTACTGAAACATTCAATGGTGTGAAAATGTAGTTTGCCTTTATCTACAGTATCATACAGCGTGTTAACAAAGTGAGGCAGCTAACTTGAATGGCAGGGGGCCCTGAGGGTTTGCAGTCTGCAGGAGGTGCTGATGGGTTGAGGTTTGGGCCCCTTTGCAACACACACACACACACACACACACACACACATACATACGTGCACACAAACAGAGGCGATGTCATGCTCTGTCAGGCACCCCAGGGCAGTGCTGCTTGTACCATGTCAGGGAAGAGAAATGATCTGTGAATCCTAGGGGAGCTGTCAACTAATGTGCACTGAGCTCTGTGTCCCTGTGCAACCTGGATAAGTGACATAAAGGTTCCTTCCTCTGTTCACGTATCTCTTTTTCATCCTAGATAGTCTCATTGTCCAATGAAGTCGGATATTTGACGTTTTTTCAAAAAATGGTTGGAATGTTAAAATGACGACAGTACTGTTTATATCCTAAATTTATCATGATGGGAGTTTAAAGCCTCACTATGTTAGAACGTCACTGGTTATTGACCGTTCGCTAAAACCCTCCCCCAAACAGCAATTATCCAATTATAGCTTAGCAACCGCAACTAGGTACAGCAGGCCTGTCAAGCTTTAGACTTCTTCACGTCATGGGGCTCCAATAAGAGCGATGCTTGGAGTCTGGAGGGTGGTGTCTTTGTTTTTAGCTCTTTCCAAGACCAAAAACACAAGCGCAAAAGTGTAAGGAATGGATTAAACAGTGTGTTTGTGTGTTTTAACATAAGCTGCTTTAAGGTATCGTTACTTCCAAAGCCAAGCAGCATATGGGTGACATAACTAGTTTCCCCTCTGGGAATGAATAAAGTTAATTAAACTAAACATCATTATATTATCATAAATATCATTAGCTAATTATTTATGGGGGTATAGGTTACGTTAGAAACAGCCCCTTTCAGGACAAGGATATCCACTGTGAAGTTTCTATCCACTGCATGGGAGCCGGTCCTGGATGCTACTCTATCAGAGTTCAGTGTAACGTTAGTAACTCTGGGCTGGGGTTGCTGGAGTGTAAACTTCCCCAAATCAGGTCAATCGTTACACAAGATATGGTTACGTTTGACACGAACACATTGGTTAATCTTATCCTCAAAGCCTTTCGTCTTGTAACATTTAAAGTGAAACATACTCTTGGTAAAAAAAGAAAAATTAAGCATTAAACCCAAAATGATCATGCCCTCTGTGTTTACTTGTCCAAGTATGTTTGTCTGTAAGCTAGGCATCCAAACAGGGTTACATCAGAATGAAATAACTGATCTTAATTTTTCCTTATCATACTGTACTGTATATAATATCATAGCTAACTAGCTCAAAAACATTGCTGCCCCTTTAGTTCTTCTACATTGACCATCTACTGGTGAGATTGCTGTCTTTTTGCCGGAGACCCCTTAGCTTTAGCCTCAGTCTCTTAACATGATATCACGTATGTAAGGATCATGTGCATTTATTTTATAGGTTTCTCATTTCAAAACAAGTTGAACACCAGTTATCAACCAACTCTGGGAGCTAAAGATAATTAGCTAGCTAACTACAATAAAATATGCAGTTGTCATTTCAGCCAGCAAAATTAATGGTTGCCAGTCAGAATTGAGAAGCCCAACCCTGTGTGACATCAAGGTCCCATTGTTTCAATAATGACTAAGAAGTTTGAGTGGTAAATCTGCCACCGTTATCATCGACAGGTGAAAAACTTGCAGGGAGGCAGGGCTTAGCGAACAGTCAATTACCCTAAATACACAAAAAAGAATTCTGTAGAGATAGAGACATGGCTTTTCTCAATACAAGCCAAACATCGTCAACATTGACCAAACAATCATTTGTTCCCTCTAAATATGAAATGAAGCCTTTTTCATACCTCAATTAATTTGTGACCAAAGAAAAACAGAGAGACTGAAAGCAGGAGGCAGCAGGAAGAGGTTCAGAGAAATAGAAAGCATCACGGAGAAATGAGTGAAAGATAGATGAATATGATGAGAGAGAGCGAGAGAGACATAGATGGGCGCCACCACTCTCTGTGTAGTCGGGTGACAAAGCGCCCCGCCCGAGGCTACAGCCGTCATAAAAGCAGTAATAGAGTGAACACACATTTTCATTAGCTATTGATTCATTTCCAATTCTCCATTAATTTCGGGGGGCCATCACCGCACAGTGGCCTTTCTCCTCCCCAGGCTACATTCCCCAGCTCCGCCTGACATAACCGTGGTAATTACTGCGCTCCCGCCCCGCAAGCTGTTCAGTCTCATACAGCAGTAAAAATTGAATGAGTATTCTAGAGAAAAAAAGCAGACGAAAGGAAGAGAGGGGTGAAAAAACACTAACTGAAAGGGAGAAATCAAAGACAGCAAGGCTATCACCTACAGGCGTGCGGATTGAGAAAACATAATTACAATGGGCGTGAACAATTGCCAGTGTGCTATTTCAGCCTTAATTGTCAAAGTGCTCGATCTGTTCAGAGCTCCGGGTGTGCGCTGCAGCTGTTACAGTAAACTTTTCCTCAGAAAGTGAGGAGAGGCGTGAAATAACAAGCACCAGTGACTGAGCGGATGATTCAACGTCAAATGAGATCAACCTTGAGGATAATGCTTGAGTCAGAAAGCACAAGCTAACTGTGCATTATACACTTCTTGCAGACGGTGATACATCCCCCATACACTGTATCTTTTATGGGTATATAAGTCTCAGCAGCTAACAAACCAGAAAACACATGATGTATGACAACATGCAGCTGAACTGTGGCTCAGACTGCAGGGAGGTTTATGTCAGGGAGATTGTGCACACAGGTCCCTTGGCCTGTTAGTGAGAGGTCAGTGACTGACTGACTGACTGAGTGTTGAATCAAACACATGTAATGAAATGTGTACAGCACACACACACGACCAACCATACTTGTGTGGAAACAAACTGAGGGGAAGAGAGTTCTTACCTGATGGAGATAACATCAAGACAGACATGAAAAAAAGAAAAAAGGGAGTATTTTTGACATAATTAGCAATAAATACAGTATAGCATGTGATTATATCATGTCATTGATAAATCACCACAAAACAGCATTTAAATCATCTTAAACGGTCTCCCTACTGGAAAAGGGGACTTTCTATTATTCCTGTTCACGCCATCTTCCTCCCTCTTTAGAAAAAAATTCTAAATACCACGCAGACTGGAAATCCACATATAGTGGGAGACACATGTTCAGTAAGTGAGGAACATAACTATTCTGCCATAACCTGCACAGGAAAGCACCACTGTTCATTGCACTGGAGGCTACCCAGCAGTGTGGAGGGAAAAATGAACTCCACCAGGTTCATCTATCACACTAGCTGCCTCCTATGCTCTGCAAAACATGAAAAAAGGGGGGAAACAAATGGCAAAGCAAATCAGTTACACGAAAAAGAATCATGTCACCTGTCAAATATACACTCTGTTCTATGTCGCTCTTTTTTTTTTCCTCCAACAGCACACATTTTCAAAATTGAATTTTGAAAACCTTATACGTTATTAACACCCTTCATGCTTCATCAATTTACCGAGGTGGATTCTTTTTTTTCCCCACTCTCTTTTCTGTTTTGATGAGACAAAATCGAATAAACACATTTGTAGGTGGCATCTATGCGCTTTTTAATCCAACATAGTAAGAGCCAATGCCACGTATGACATTCAACAGGGAGCCCCTTCAGACTCACAGTGGGTGGGGTGAGAGAATCAGAGCAGGAGGGAGAGAGAGCGGGAGAAAAATCAAGCATCAGCCACACTTCCCCATTTAAGTCACTCAAAAAAGAACCCCATGATGTGGGCTTAAGAGGTTGGACAGACAGCACTAGTGTAACTGAGAAAAAAATTCACATGAAGAGTTTTCATATCCGCTCAGATTAAGGGTACTTGGAAGAAGGGTGAAATAACGACGGCGTTGTCAAGGAAACAAGTGCCACGACGACACCTTAATCTGGAGAAATATAATTGGAAAAGGAGCGATAAACATCTTCCTATCTGAGTGTGTGATGTACTGAACGGTATTCGAAAGGAAGCCGCCTGAGCACTCATTACTGGAGTTATTGTAAGAAGAACACTAATGAATACATACAGAGAGATGTCCTCAGCAGCTAAAAGAAGGAACTCTGATGCACAAACTGCCTTCTAGGGCTTTCTTACAGGATAAAGTAATGCTTTAAAAGGCTTGTTGCACATTCATGCACATCATACAAATGTGATGAGCAGCGGTGGAAATGGCACTTGTGTAGAAAATGACTCTGGATTACTGCACAAAACAAATATTCGATCTTGTGAGTGTACAGGTGCACGCCACATGTGCTGCTTCACTTCTCTCTTCGGCTGCACGCTCTCAGTTTGAATCCACAAAACACAAGCAAGTCACACCGTAGGACACAGTATCATTAGCTACTCAACCTTCACAGATGAAAAAAGAAGTCATAAAGAACTCTGTGCAAAATGACATGCAAATAAGGAAGAACTCGAGAAATCTTTGCCATCTCTCCCCAATTATCTTGTTAATTACAAGCCATTGTGAAGGGCTCCCACTGTTGACGGGCTCTCCGATTATACACTGCATTTGTCCCCACTTTCCACAGCCTAATCAGTAATTACTACCTGCAGCTGCAGCTCAGTACAGAACAGGCTTGGCCATCTTGGGACAACAGGGAACACTGGGCAATTTAAGAGATTCTGGGCCTGTCAACCCCGAACATATTTAGTTCACTCAGTAGGAGTGTGTTGCTGGAGAAGTCAGGTCTTCTGGGGAGTTCACCGAGTTGCCCATGGGTCACACAACAGTCAACAGTTCTCACTTTTACACCTCTCAGCTTTTTAACGGTGCCATGTGTGACATTTTAATCACCACTTTTCTTACTTTGGCAGTTAAGTTGACTATTGTAAAATATCTCCAAGAGAACTAGTAGCCTCTACATGTTTCTAAACTGCATTTTACACTGTGTGCTTCAGAATAGGCAGGGAATCCATTTGTGATCTTAGAATTATAAGATTCTCTCAGATAATTTTTGTCAAAAATTTTCTTCACTGTGTTGCCTAGAGTGCTCTAGAGTGATTAAAGGGTCTGGAAAAGATCATGGATCTGTGTTAAATTCATGACAATTTAATCAGAAACCTTATAAATGACACAAATGTTTGTTACATTGAAATGAATGTTACAAATGAGTCCTTTTTTTTTTACCTTGTTTGAACTTGAGTGAATAAATAGCTGAGGTTTTACAGTTAGCTACCATGCTAGACAGCTAGCTTGCTAATTTGATTTACACAGCTCACGTTATCATTTGTTTGCAAAAATTCTTAATATTATTAGTAACTCAAAGTTACTGTGACTGCTTTAGAGATAACAGTAATTACACATGGACATACTTTTATTGTTTATTATTTTGTCGCTACAGTGCTCCTGTGGGTTCAGTGGGTTCTGGTCTCTCTTTAGCTTGTAACTTGTGTGCTTCAGCAGATGCACAATGATGACGGTGACTACATTCAGAGCTCAGACACTGACAGTGATGACCCTAGCTTGTCCAGGCAAAAAAATAGAAGTGAATTCCGGAGCAGAAAAGATACAAAGAGCACAGAAAAGAAAGGGCCTATAACAAACAGAAAACATGAAGAGAAAGCATCAGCAGTTACTGACAAAAAAAACAAAACATTTCTTGATTTTTTTTTTTTTTTGCATTGTCTTGAATTGCATTGTTAGTAAAACTTAATGAATTGTATTGTCATTTTAAATCCGTCTTTGATTTGACCATACGTTTTAGTGTCTAAATTAAAACCACTTTGATAAATTGTCTGTACCCAAATATCTTATATCACAACTCCCTTCAGTAATACATTGAAGTTCTATATTAAAACAAAGTAAGACTAAACTTAGCTAACTAAGCTTTGTGTAATGCCTACCATATAAAAGGTGGCACAACGACTTCCTTAATTCGACAGCATACAGTTTCAGCAATACTAAATGCAAATAAATACAAATGCAAACCAACACACACACAAACACACACACACACACCGCACCCTGTCACCGGTTGTCCATCAGTAGAAATAATGATGTAAAGCAGTAGTAAAACATATGCAATGCTCTCATTGCCCTTTGCTACTGCTGCACAAAAAGCGAATACATGTACTGTATGATCCCTCTGGGTGATTACGTTGGGGGAGCCCCTCAGGCCGTATTTACCATCTGCGTATACCCCTAGGGCAAACTACAATCCGCCTCTGATTACTCACTGGTTAACGCACTCCTGTATTCCTCACACCTACAGGGTTAAGCGCCATTCCAGAAGTCACTCTGTATAGATTCTAAAATTACAATGTAACAGCTCGAAAAGCAAGTTTTTCCCGGTTTCTGTAAAAAGAAATTGGACTTTGTGGTAATTCAAGACATTTGGACCAATGGAGAACACCAGCTTCACACCTGGAGGTTAGAGCAGTAGGTTTGTAAGAGAAGTTTTTCTGGTTGGGGATACAAGAAACTAATGAGGTACAGATACTCCAGAACAAATACTGGACTTGACTAAAACCATGTACAATTATCTGAGCATCCAGCTAATGTAGAACACACCAAAAGCTTCTATTCCATTCTGTTGGGGGGTCACGGTCCGCACCACTCCACCCACCAGCACCTAGAGAGGTAGACTTGCTCTCCGGTGGAAAGCAATGCATATCAATAGGGCAGCTCTATTAAGGAGGTGGTAAGGGAGAGGATCACCTTCGATATCAAAAGGTGGGTGGGGGGCAGGATGGGTTCTATTTGACTGCCACCAAGGCCAGGAAAGGTTGAGGAGGGCATTAGGTATGATGACTTAGACCAGATGGCTCCACTGGTATGACTTATGAAGAAAAGAGTCTGGCCTTTGTCTTTCTCATCTTCTCTCAACAGAAGAGGACGTGGAGATGCACCAATTATCGCCTGTCCGTGAAATACAGTACAAGCTTTAGTTTCAAGTACACCATGGGGGTTATTTATGATCCCAACTTGGTCACATGTCATTTGGCAGGGGTAGTATTATGACGCTGTGACATGCTAATGAAAGCCAAGGCATCTTATCACACAAGTAAATCTGAGACTCACAGATATTCAAAGCTCTTCAGTGGCCAGTAAATACACCGAATATTGTCTCTGTGGAATTGGTGCAGAGCCAGTGGTGCGTTACAGAGTGCTTGTGTGTGCGCTCTTGTATATGGTTATGAATAAGTGTGCTGTGTGTGTGTGCTCATGTGGCTAATCAAACAGGAAACAACCTGGCGACCTTCAGAGGTCAGGGCTCCACCATCAGCCAATTAATCACAGCCGTGTCTCACTCCTCTGCTGCCATGAAGACAGACTGGCAGAGCTCACTGTGTTTAGCTTTGATGTCTGAGTGTCAGGTTAGACATCCACCACTCAGCCTCACTGCCCACATGTCCGCTCCATCGAAGAACAAATCCCCAAATAGGTAATCAAAATAAAACATCAGCTGCTGAGTAGCCTATTATTAGCCAAAATTATTGCTAATCAGTGGATATACTTAAAGTGGCAAGTGAAAAAAAATATTTTATTGGTTCTCATTGATCCCTAAACCCCTCACTTACCAGATAATCTGGGCCAAACATTGGTACCGACCAAGGTCCCAGACCAAATTTCTCCTCCGATTGTCTGGAGGGGTGAAACTGCGATTAATGGGCCCCAAACTCCTGTAGTCTGAGCCCGGCTTAAGCCGAATAAACAGAAGCAAACTATGCTGAGACACGTTTTGCTGCCATTTCTGGTCACGCTGCTTCTGCCCTCTCATCTGCTCTCTGTGTCAGAGTTTCACCGTGGGAGGCTGACAATTATGGCAAAATGCATAGAGGTCAAAAAGTTGAGTGTGTAAGTAAAAGCACTAAAATTAATTTTAAGTCAGTGATAATTGATAATGCGCCGTCCCCGTTGCAAATCGGCATTAAAAAGAAGAAGAAGAAACGATCAAATGTTGCGATCGTCATTTCCGGTAAGTGCACAACAGCCGTGTTCAATTTGAGACAACACTACCCTGTAAAAATTCACGTACTATGCAACTAAGTACATAATGTGCATGGAAGTGTACTAATGTAAGTATCCAAATTGAGACACAGTACTAGTGTTCTGTGATTAATCTGATCACCAATCTGATCACAGTGAGGAGAACTACCCGTGCTTCTGCCAAAAACAGCACATCATGTGAAAGGGCACTGCAAGCTTTGAGTAAAGTTTCAATACACCACTTTACTAGATTTTTCTTATGACCTTAAGACATTTCTGGCCTAATCACACATAAATAAGTCAAGAGTTGTTACATGTGAGTGAGTGCTACATGACTACAGTGTTTACTTACCTCCTGCTGCCAGCAGGGCATGAAAAGGGTTATTATTGAGGCACAATAAGAGTTTGCCTTCTGTCCGTTGTATTCAACTGATTTTACTCTTTTATAATATTTATGTCTTTTTGTCCTGATTATCATCTAGCAGCCTTTGGAAGCAATCAGTTGAAACAGTGCTTAACATGTTTTGACTGATGATGATAAGCTGACCTATATTCTTTTAAACCTGGAATTAACTCAAACTCTGCTGGACAACATCTGTAAATGGCTCTATAGTATAGTTGTCTTATAAGTGTCGAGATGCTTTCTTGCTACACATCTTCAATGTGTCTGTGTGGGAGGATGGAAAGCTGAGATGAGGTAATGGGAGAAGGATGGATAGATGGATGGATAAATGAAGGGGAATGACGAAGGGGAGGGAGCTCACTTCTGCAGCCCTGATGCGTGTACAGGTATAGGAAATGGCGGGGGGAGCCTGCCAGGAAGGGGAAGACTGGATGGGGAGATGGAGGGATGGATGGCTGGATCGAAGTGGAGAGGAGAGGAGGGAGAATGCTTCAGTGGCTCCACTTGACAGCTGAGTGAGAGGGGAAGCGGAGTGGCTACTCTATGTAATTTGTTAGCGGGTCCATGATGCATGCAGGCATGATACCACACCAGGCCTGGCGAACACAGCACAGACTAGAAAGAGACAGACAGACAGCAGAGGGGAAGGAAAGACGGGAGTGTTTTGACAGATCGGGGTGCATCAAGGGAAAGATCAGGTGTGGGAAGAAGAGGGGATAAAGACGGAGAACCACACCCTACCCCGCGTTTCCAGCCTCTGTTGACCAGGTGAGACCGACCGGCATCCCTTTCTCCTGTTTTTTACACAAGGCAGGGGATGTTTAGCATTACAGCGTCTGCATCCTGCGCACTTTCGCGGCGAGCTTTGAAATCACTGTCTCCCCCGTTATCTCGACAGCTCCTTCTGCTTTGCTCCGCGGCAGGTGCATCTCATCTTCGTACAAGCCACTCTGGATGCATCGCAGACACTATTTGCCCGGGCTTGTCTGAGACACTGAGTAAAATGACACAAATCTGGGCATCAGCCCGCTAATAATGATGCCATGTTGATGTGGGACTTATTTTGTGTGTGTGTGTGTGTGTGTGTGTGTGTGTGTGTGTATGTCAAAGTGTGTGTTTGCAGCTTGTTGATGGGGGACTGATCCAGGATGCCATGGCAGCTGTCTGCTATAATTACCTGGGAGCCCGATCACACACACACAAACGCGCCCATACGCACACACACACACATCTCTCCTGATTACCTCATAAGGCGAGGTTTGTCTGATTAGCTTCCATATTTACACCAAAGACTTGTTATTAATGAACATGTGTTCAACGTTTCGCTCCACTATACTTTGTAACTCTCTGAACATTTGGAAGGCAATCTTTGACAATGTTTGAGGAGCGTCACTGATTAGATGCCACATTCAAAATACCAAAGGCCTGTTTTGATTGGAAAAACAGTTTGCTGCATGTGTATAATTTTGAGAATGAGGCTTTATGGCTGTTTGTTGTGCAGGAAATGGAGAGTGAGAAAGAGGGAGGAGAGAGGGCGCATGGCATCCCACTGCAGACACCTTGGAAAGAGCGCAGACATTACCAGACGGTATTTCTGGGGGGCATGTCTACGAGACTGAACGGCTCCATCAACCAAACGCAGTCTGCTGTCTGACACACATTCACCCCCCCCCCACACACACACACACACACACTCACAACACAGGGCACAATCCCACCCATGGCTCTCAGCCCACACCTTTTTATGCCAAATATTAGCATAATGAAATGCACTGTTATTTATGCGTCATCAGACTCTGCAGGGCCTGAAAATGAAGTTCTCGTTGGCTGTATGGATCTCTAAATAGATCGTCAGGTGTCCAATATAGGGACAGACACCACAACAACTCCCCCATCTTGGGCGCACTCCAGCTTTTTTGGGCATGTAAGCATGCATGGGATTGTAGTGCATTTGCTAATATTAGAGAGTAACAGAAGACAGGAGGGAAGAAGCAGTTAGTAGGATATATAAAAATGTAAAAATCAAACGGACAAGAATGGGAAGGTGACATGAAAAGGAGGGATGGAAGTTGGGCGAAGGAAGTGAGAAAGAGGAAGGAGAAGTGCAACAGGGCTGAGCAGAAAGGAGTGAAGCATCAGTTAAGTGTTGGTTAGAGAGCGGGAGGGAGGGATTGTGGGTAGTGGAGGTGGTGGACTGCTCTGTTTTCTCTTCTGTCCATGTTACCTGGAGAGGCTCTTTCCCCCATTTATCAGGGCGTCAGGTGTGGAATGCAAATGGTGTCCATGGCTGCCTGCATGTACTCTGAACGGCTTAGAGACCCTCGAGGGCCACCACTTAATGAGCTCACTTATATGACTGCGGAAGATGCCGGTTGTGTGATTAGCCACAACCGTGCTTGATGTGTGCCGGTTAGCGAGGAGGAGGAGAGGCAGAATTTACTGTGCGCACTGAAAATCAAATGGTAGGAAAGGTGGGAATAAGAGTCCGCACAGGTGCAGGACAGGAGAAAACAAAGAGAGAAGCAGTCTTTACAACGGCAAATAAATTGCTATTGATTTATTAACCAACTGAGGATTTAATAAATAGAAATATAAAAGTGGTATATAGGATGTGGGGGGGGGGGGTATTCCGCCAGAAATCAATCCCTTTCTGACCTTACCCCTTTCGATTTGAACATATTTTTTTCTGCATGTTAACCTATTTTAACCTACCTTTTTTGGAATTTGAAGAAGAAGAAAAAGCTAAACTCCGATTTTCTTCATTTCTGCATATGTTTTAGGGTATACACTTGTTTACATCTCCTGAAGTTTTCATGTTGTGCCCGCTATCGGTTGAGCAACGGCAGACTTCAGAGTATATTGTGGGTAGGTCAGTCTCACACATGAATCCTTAATGCTGCCTATGATTTTATGTTTCACCTCAAATATCACTTTTCGAAATTCGTTCTCAGCAAGCCATTGGGATATTGTTAAGTATTCCACTTCAACAGCAGGGATATTGTCCTTAGCAAAGAGGTACAATTGATGTGGAGACTGTATTTGGTCCTGAAATAGGTGTTATAAACTAGCTCTAGAACTAGTTATGTTAGAAAAACTTGTCAGACGTTTGCTAAAATGTAGGCGCAGGGTGATCACAAGCAGCAGATATCACACATTTCCACTTCCAGTTTAGACAGGAAGTTAAAAGACAAAACAATGTAGTCAGAGCACTTCCTTGTTGCTGAAACACAAAGTCAATTCAATGGGATGGAATGATTGGTTCATGTCCTGGTCCTAATTCGTACTGCAGTCGGATGATCACACAGTGGACTTGGAGCTGGAGGATATAGGTACAGAGAAAAAGTGTAAACACTGGGCTTTGTCTCTGTGGGCACGCCTACACAAGGAGAGGAGGATTTCTTTCCCTCTAATCCTCCCGTTTACAAGAGCAGCCACTTTCTGGGGCCATTGTGGACGGTCGTCTCCCTCCATTTACTCCCTGCATGGCACTCATTCCAGCTAGTTTAACGCTGCCTGGGTTCCAGGGGGAAGGATTAGGACATGACGCGCGCCGGCTAGTGTGGAAACAACATTGACTACGGAGCCCTCTGTCACTCCTCTCTCCTCCCTGAAGGGCACACTTGTGGACATAGTGAAATTCTCCACATGGATTTATGCTGATTATCGGCGCAAGCGTGCATTCTTAAACCAATCAGGAGGGTTTGAGCTGCAGCAGGAGGGGAGCAGTGGAGCACTTTCCTACATTGAGAGGACTCGTTTTAGTCTATTTACTCCTTTAAGTTAGGCTTATTTTCACATCCTGAGACTTGAATACAGATTTGGGGAATTAATCTTGCCTTGTTTGTCTGGCAACACCCAGACTCTTCAATGAAGGAATGAGCTAATGCAAACTGCAGTTACCATCTGAGTATCTGTGGCCCATATGTTTACGTTTCAGCCTTGCAAGTTACTCCCAGGTTTACACTTCATTCAAGGTTTTGTTTTACCTAAATTGTACCCCCCCAACTTACTTTAAACCCTTATATCCCAGCACTTGATTTCTGAATATGACTTGAAATGCTTTCTTTTGTTCAGCTGAAGAACCAGTTAACTATTTTATAATGATTTACAATGAGTTAACCATACCATTTTGGCACACTCCATATCCAGAGACGAACTTGATCCTCCCCAAATTCTCCAAGCTCTTCTGCCATATGGTGGAAGAGAGTCATGTTGAGATAATGGTGATGAAATGAGAGTTTTACGGGGAAGTGTCCTCCCCCAGTGCCCGCTGATGGGCAGCAAAGTGAGTCAGTGGATTACCCGATTTCACAGAGCTCACAGTGGAGGAAAAGGCTAATGGCACGTCACTTATTGAAACGGAGCAGCATAGGTTAATCCCACACGTGGGCCGACATCTTTTCATTTAGTTTGCACGGCTAACCAAAAAGGCGATTACCACAGGGAGCAAAGCCATTAAAATGCTGACCTTTTCCCTTTGTGAGGATAGCTGTGCATGTGTGTGCGTTGGCAAAATGCCATAATAACTTGCATTTACTTAGTTAGCATGATCCAGTATTTGCGGTGTGTTGAGGTAAAGAGCAATATGTCATTTTAGGGAATGAGTACAAGTGTATGCACAAATACAGTCGCATGTGTGCACGCACCTATACTGTCTCAGACCTTTTACAGTGTTTAATATATGAACCTTATAGAGGAAAAGGACGCGTCTGAAATCTCAGCAACCTTTTTCTTTGTCCCTGTTGCTGGTTCAGTCATTTGTTGTTTTCCCACAAACCTCATTAGACTTCATTAGAGTGATCAAAGCATATTGGAAAACCAATAAGATGCACACCAACATGTTGCAGTTCATCTAAAGCATGAATTCCTTTTGATAAATCACTGCCCAGCAGTTTGATTGCTTATTTTTCCCCGACATGCCATGAGCTATTTCTGGAAGGCATTGTCCTCTTCTATTCAGAATGAATTGGTCAGAGGTACAGCCAGTGTCCTTTTGTGAATAAATCACTCAGAAATGTCCTAATTAAGTCTGCCCATTGGTGAGCGCGGGAAGTCAGCTGCCGACACTGGGAGAAAAAACACATACACACACACACACACACACACACACACACACAAAAAAAATCCAATTCCTTCTCTAAAAAGCGGAACAATGGCAGAGATGGCCGGGCCCTGACTGACAAAAGGAGAATTCACAACAGCTGAGGCGCGAAGGCATTCTTTTTGACTTCCTATTATGTTTGTACCTTGGAGATGTTGGGATCTGATTTTCTAGCACGCCGTTCTGTTCCAATCTCCCTCCATTCACTCGCACATCAGTCCATTATCATTAAATACGTGTTTGATTTCCCCACAATACACTTACTCCACACAATGAACAGAGACGGGGAGAGAGAGAGAGAGAGAGAGAGAGAGAGAAAACACATTAAATAAATGGCCTATGAGTGAATGACAATAATAAACATATTTGCACTGGGAGCAATGAGCAATGTTTGTAGTGATAAACGATGTGTAGAGGTGGATCGGCCTAGATGCACTGCAGGAAGCCCTGACTGCGGGAAACAGAGACGAGGGGAAAGGGAGGACAGCCAATGACAGAAGAGAGTGAGAGGTAAAAACAGGTAATGAAAAAGACAAATCATTGAATGATACAGTGGTGCAATGTGATGTTTGAAGCAAATTTCTAACAGTTCAGCAAAATAAATACGAAGTAAGTGTTTCCATGAATGTATTTACACGAGTGTGACAAGATAATGTAACATAATTAACCAAGCACCAGTAACTCTGCTACATCATGGCATTTTATTGCTACTTCCCACCTAGGATGGCATTTGTGTTCTTTAATGAATTAATGTGTCTTCTGATCCACATGTATTCTGTGCTGTTTTTCTGAGCTGCTGCAATGACAGACTTTGCATTTGAACAGAGGATGCTGCGTTTATGTACACCCCATTCTTTTATTGTTGTTGTCATTTTTGGGCTTTCAGGTGGAATGGAGACGTATAACGGTGAGTGTTAACATGAAAAGAAAGATTTATCCAGTTGAAGAAGTGGAAGCAAGTACAGCAACACCAATGTGTTGTCTGTGAGGCTGCATTTAGGTACAGCAGTGCTGTGAGCTAAATTATTATTTTTTTCAATTAGTCAATTAATCTAATGACTAATTTGACCGGGTGAGACAATGCGATGCCCCGACGCACGTTATGCAAATCGACTACGGAAATACGTCGATTTGCATAACGAGACGCCCCAGCTCTAATGCTGATGTTCAGGAGGTAATATTTATCAGGTTCACTTTCTTAGTTTTGTTTGTTAGCATGCTAACATAACATTTGCTAATTAGCATTAAACACAAAGGCTGGTGGGAATGTCAAGGTTTGTAGGTATTAGGTCATAAATTAAAGTATTGGGCAAATTAACATTTTGACCTGCTGATGGCTTTAGATGAAAAGTCAGGGGATCATCACAGTCATTTATCCTCCAGGGACCTTGAATAACAAATTTCACAGCAATCCAGCCAATAGTCAAGATATTTCAGTCAAACCCAAAAATATAAATCTCATGGTGGCGTTAAAGAAAAGTCAGGGAACCATGAATGTCTGTACAACATTTTGTACTAATCCACAGTAGATGTAGAAGTTATGTAGATATTTTAGTGGATATGTGAAAACTCTGACCTAATGGTAGCGCTAGATGAAAAATCAGGGGACCAGCACAATAATTTAGATTCATCCACTGGGGACCATGAATGTATGTACAAAATGTACATTCATTCAAAATACTAACTCTGATACATCATGACATTTTAATTCTACTTCCCACCAAACATGGAATGAGTTTGTCTCTACTGATCTGGGCCATGTGTACCTGGTGGTGATTATCAGCCGCTATGGTGATAAAGAGGGGGCTAACATGCAACAAGGGCCCCCATCATGACGTACACCCCTGACATCCTTGCTGTGTTTATGCCTCATTATTCCTTTTTGGGGCTTTCTGGTGGAGTGGAGGCATGAGGCTGTATCTACAGTAGAAGAGGCAGAAACACTCTCATCATGGTCAATGTGCATTAGAAAAAACAGTTTCCATCAGCCTCTATCACATCTTAATATGTCGCACATGACATCTTTTAACTTGTTCATGCCATTAAGTGCCTTACCAAAGGCCTACATTCAACAGTGGCAGCTTTCTTCTTTTTTGTGCACATTCCTTTGTGGATATTTGGTTAAACATAGAAAACATGACATGTTGGTATACTTCCAACACTGCCACAATGGAGTCTGATATCACAAAAATGTTTTAGTAATCATAAAAGATCTGCAGTGAATGCCAAGTATTGGTGTCAGTCACTTGAAATCAAAGAACAAGGGCTTCGCTCTGTTTTCCACTCTTTAGCACTGACAAACAATGACGGCGGGGAGAAATCTATTATGGAAAAGGATGTCAAGTTTTCCAGTGACAGTGGCCTCCTTAGACCAGAATTCAGAGCAGCTAGAAGACAGGTTGTGTTTTGAGTAAGAGGGTTGACAAGATATTTTTTTTTCCAAGAAAAAAAAACATCTTATTACACTTTTCCTCTTACTTTCGAAAATTGACATTTGAATGGAATGGAACCTGTCCACGTGAATCCTCTGAGGTTGCTGAAATGCACTCTGGGAGATGTAGGAAAACACTAAATGAAGTGAACTAGGCACATTGAGGGACGGTAGTAAATGTCGCCAGTCTCATTGTTTCAGTTTAGATACCCTTCGGGTCACAAACCTCCCATGTTACTCTAACCTCCAGGCAGCCACCGGCCCATTAAATCCATCCAGAGACATGCATTGTGGGAGAGCAGGATCAACACGTGCAGCAGCAGCACTGGGCCACTTATCCAGATTAAGAAGTAATGCCTGTCTGCTACGCCAAGATACATGGGACCTCTGGGGCATATGTGTCTGTTTATGTGTGTGAGAGAACACAGAGAATACAGATGTGGAGGAGAAAGTACAGGGAAAAAATTAAATATGTTAATCATAATGTCATATAAGAACCACACACACACACACACACACATCATGCTGACATGGCTCTGGATGAAGAGGGGAGGCTCATCATCACCCCGCACCGTGAGATAACTGAAGAAAAGCCAGGGCACTATGGGTAATGCTGCTGATTAATAGCATTCAGCAGACATTAAGGCGCTATGATTATCTCTCCCCGCACTGCGCCTCTCTCTCCCGCTATGCTAATTATTGTGGTGTCACTCTGAGGGGTATTTCTTTCTTTTTTTCCCCCCTAACATCTCTTTGGCATGCGTTTCTCTCTCCCTGCATCTGATATCATTTGTTATCAAATCATCAAAACTCGCTTTTATCAGCTAAATCACTGATGATTAAGTGAAGCAACGGCTGATGACTGATAAGATACTACTAGATGAAGATATTATTAGCCAGAATCATACATCGTTTGTTTAGATGTTTCCTGCAAACAGATCTCTGGTGATTTTTGCTTGATCTTGTGAAGTGTAATTAATTGGATATGCTTAGACTTTCATGTGTTAAATGGCCAACAGAGTTAATCAAACAGGTGTCAGATCTGCTGAGAAGTAAAGTAGTGCGAGTCTTTTTAAATCCAAAAAATATTGATTATTCTTGAATGTGTAACAAACCTGCAATGTCCCAAAAGACTTTAGAGTTTAATAGCTGTTAGAAAAGTTGTTATTATTCTTTTGTTGGAGCTAATGTTGCCCATACTTCATGTCGTCTCTTGGAGTGATGCACAGAAATGTGTCTGCCAATATTCTGTCGCCACGACTAATGGCAACAGAGCTGTGACAGGTCGATT
Source organism: Maccullochella peelii (assembly GCA_002120245.1). NCBI lineage: Eukaryota > Metazoa > Chordata > Actinopteri > Centrarchiformes > Percichthyidae > Maccullochella > Maccullochella peelii. The sequence goes on along the minus strand of LKNJ01000385.1, from coordinate 131,374 downwards.
ATACCTGCAGCAACAGCATGAAGGACATCCATGTGAAGGTTGTAATGGACAGATGTTTTCCAGACAAACATTGCTCCATCAGTATTTATGCACAACAAATATATTTGTGACCTAATTTCCATACGTTTCCATCTGTCCACCTCAAGCAAAAATGTGTTTGTAATTTTGAGAGATTGACTTGAAGTGTTTCCAACTAGCCTTTTCAAATGAGTCCATTATGTTTCTCTTCAAAATACTTAATAGAATCCCATTTAAAGGGATACAGTCACCAGTGGAATTAACCCAAATTCTGTTACTGCGCATGTCAAGCTTTCTGTTCTCGCATGCCACATATACAGTTTACAATGATAACAGAAGCAGATTTCCCACCTGAAATTCTTAGTCATATTTGAAACAATTGGTCCATGGTTTTGAATTGTGTTTTATCTGTTGTAGCTAGGTAGCTAATTATGCTAACATAAGCACCATGACTTTGCTGAAAACTGTCTCCGACTGACTTTTTAGTGTTTCACAAGAACCTGTAAAAGGGATCTTAAATATGCACTTGATGGCGACATATGAGATATCGTGCCAAAAGACTCAGGCTAAAACTGCATGTCCAGGAAAAAAGTTAGCATCCTCACCATAAAGACATAAAAATAAAGAAACAGCATTGTTCATGTATCGCAATGTAGAGCTAGTTAGTCGTAGCATTAAGCCTAGGTCAGACCAAAGATTTGCAACGAGACGAGTTGAAACTTGCAACTACTTGCAATGCGCTGGTCTGCAACGTTCTGAAACCTGCCATTTTACACCAATGCGACTAGACGAGACGGTGTATCGTATCATCAACTGGCTTGAGTTGAGCCGAGACAGTCCAGTTCACAACGCTGCAACTTTTCCCTACAACGTTCTAAAAACAGTTTCGTCTCATCACGAATCTTTGGTCTGAACTGGCCTTTACAAGTATGACATGGAACAATGTAAGATGAGACTGTTATTTCATTCTGACATAACCCTGTTTGGCTGCTTAGCTTACATACTTGAACAAGCAAGACCAAGGTTAGATTTTCTCACCACTCTCAAAAGTCTTTATTTAAGGAGAATTGCTCTTACTACAGCCCCATGCACCGCTTCAGCATGAGCCAAAAAAGTCTTCACCCAAGCCATAACAATAAAATGAATTACTTTCATTATATTTATGCATGTGGTATACAAATATATCATCACCAAATCAGACCATCAAAATCTACTGCGTAACAACTCAAATATTTTCCACTGAGCCTTGAGGCAGAGTAATGTCATTCATACAAAAGTTATGGATCAGTCCTCAAATAAACATAAAAATTTACTTTACTGGAAAAGGGAAAAAGCGGACAGAAATAAAGTGTGTGTGTGTGTGTGTGTGTGTGTGTGTGTGTTAGGTATAAGTGTGTGGAAATTGGATGCCAGGCTTTGTAGATCCCCATACCGCGATAACGCACACCCCATCCACACGTCATAAACACATGCTCACAAGTTGTGACAGTTCAAAATGAGAAAACACTGAACTCTAACTTAGACCAAAACAAAACCACCCAAAACAGAAAGTGATTTGGATTTAAAGCTGGGACTCAAATGCTCAAATCTGATGACTGGCAGGACCTGGGAAACACTCGACAGCCTTATTGACTTCTCCTGAGTCTGCATGTGACAACGCTGCTGTCAGTGTGAGACAAGGCAACATTTTATATTCCACCAGAGGCGAACCTGATTTGTGCTGCTAGCGCTGGATGCCAAACGTCTTGAAATGAGCTCAGGCGACAAGCGAGCACACCCCCTGGTTGTTTCAATCACAGTTCCAGGCACAGTCTCCTCTCTCCCAGGGCCTCTACTTCTTCCTGAAAATAAAGACGATTTACGTAAAGGCTACTGCTGCTGCTTTATGAGGAAGGCTCTAAATGCGTGGCGGCGGTGCTGGGAGCGCTGGCAGGGATTTCTTGCTGGCCCAGTACGGCAGTTCTGATCTGGCCCTGAGGGAACGGCAGCTCAAGGCGGGATGGCATGTGAGAGCTGACACTTAACATGGACAGGGGCAGGATGGGGCAGACAAGGAAGGTCACAAGGTCCCCCTGGAAGTGTGTGTATATGTGTGCATGTGCACGCTACCGCTGTGAGTGAAGCAAAGCTAGAAAGAGCTAGCGCCACTGGCATGTAGCCCGAGGAGAGAGTCTGAGATTTCTCTTGCATGCATAAGTGAAGCATACACTGTACTGTGCTTGGTCTGGAGAGGGCAGACAGTGTGTGTGTGTGTGTTTGTGCTTGTGTGTGTGTGTGTGTGTGTGTGTGTGTGTGTGTGTGTGTGAAGAGATAATAGAAGCTGACAATAGCGAGGTGCGTCCCCTAACTCTGAGTGGACTGACAAGGACATGTGACAGCATCCAGGCCAGCTCAACTGTCAGTGCCACTCACTAAAGAGCCACACTGATGACAGCAGACAGCAGCCAAACACCACCTCTCATGGAACCACTAAACAGACACGCACACTCTTCATACACTGTTTTTATACTTACAGCCTCCCATCGGAACACTTGAAGAAGACAAAACGTCTGTTTGCTACTGCCTGTCACTTCTTTTCTGTGCTTCAAACCACAGCCGGTTTTAAAGATTTTCAATATGCTGTCGCTCAGGTAGCACCTTCCTGAGACACGGTGTCTCACACACAGGAAGTGATGCATTTAGCAGTAATGTGCGATGTTTAGTGTAAACAGAAGGATGACAGAGCAAATAGCATTAGCAAGTGACAGCTACTGTGGCTGAGCAGACAGAGAAATCAACAGACAAGACTCAAAAATTCACAGTATGGCTAGATTTACAAATGGTGGTTAAATAATAAACTGCTGAAACAATTAGTTAATTAATCGATTGGCAGAAAATTAACTGACGGATCGTTAAGCCACATTAAGCATAAAATACCAAAAGTTTGCTGGTTTCAGCCTCTCAAATGTGAGAGGCTGCTTTCTCTGTTTTATAACACTGTAAATAGAATATGTTTGGGTTTTGGATCTTCTGGTCAAACTGAGGATGACACTGTAAGCTATGGGAAACAATTTCTGACAATTTATTTATTATTACCTAAAAAGTGAGACTTTGTAACTTGTACTGACATTACAGTATAGTGGTAAATGCTAAAACATAGTGTAACAGCACAAGTAGAGAAGAGTCACAAAGTTTGCTAATGTTAGCTAACTTTAGCCATTATGAGCTACTGGTCATACTAGACCAAGTAAGGCTGTAGCAGTATATTGAATTAAACAAGGGTGGGTTTTATTTCTTGTGAATTCAACTTTTCATTTGTAAGATGAAGAATGTGTTACCTCTACTTTCTTCAAAACTAACTTTAAAAATAGTATGGCTTTAAATTAAAAAAAGAAAAACCCGAATCTCTTCTATGAGTCACAAGTAACTGAGCTGAAAATCAGCATTAAGCCACTTGGTTCACCCACAGAGTGGCACTCACCTTAGAGGACAATAAAACCAGTCATAGCTTTCTGACAGAAGCTATTTCATATGAACCTTTTCTCTTCGCATTTCTACCTTTGCTGCCACCGGCATTCTTTCCCTCCGCCTCCTCTCTCTCTCACTGGAGGCAGGAAAGCCAGGAGCAAAAGTGTCCCCCATGCAGTACTGTGAGTGTGTGTGTTGTACGGAAGCCAGCCACTGGGTCTAGCTGTGTACTGCGAGGTCAAAACACATCCTGACAGTCAGTAATTGTACCAGAGGGAAGTGTGGGAGGGCGCCATAATGCAGGGTGACATCTCGTAAGACATTTAGGCAGCCAAATGCTGGGAGGGAGCAGAGGGAGAGAGCAGAGAGCGCCACTTCAAAACACCATTGACAGATGTTAAAACCTATGACTCGAGAGCTGACCCTTGTGTTTGGAATTCAGGTCATCAGTTTAGGGAGGACCTGTGAGATACTGTAGCAAATCTACAGGCATCACAATCAAGGAGCCATTCTCTCCCCCTCCCTGGCAATCCTCCACAGAATTTGAAATGTTAATGTAGCAAGTATTTAACAGTCTCCTGTGTCTGCATGCAACAGAAATCTGTTTATTTCATATCCACTGCTCACCCAGTCACCCCCCCCCCC
>LKNJ01000385.1:94444-127241 GCA_002120245.1 Maccullochella peelii | reverse complement strand
AAAAATACAATTTAGCTGCCACTTTGTTATGATTGCATTTTTCAATCTGATGGGTTTCTTAACGAAAGGAAAGCCAGTTGTGTTTTGTTTTTTTTTCAGATGTTTTCAGGCGCTCCGCAGGGGGATCTCCAGCTGAGGGATGGTATCTGATGGCTGAACGCACACACAGATGCACAAGTCCACAGACACACACGCACACGTGTTCCTACACATAGTATGCATGCAGATAGGCGCCCACGTCCACACAACAATGGTAATACGAGTGGTAATCAAGACTGGAATAACAGAGCATTTTCTGGGGTCTTTCAGAGACGCAGGGTTAATTTTGCCACTGCCACTTGAAAGTCAGCAGGTTGCTGCGCTAATTAATGGAGCATGACTGCTGTCCTCAGGCAAATCTTCACACACACACACACACACACACACACACACACATCCGCACATACAGGCACATTCACTTTACACATGCGCGTGCACACACACACACACACACACACACACACAAGTGCAGGAAAACAAATTCACTGATAAAACAAATTACATATACGAGAAGTTGGGGAAGTGTGTGTATGTATGTGTCTACTTGTGTGTGCGTGTGGAGTAATCAAGTGACATGCAGCTGCACACTCAATCAGACCAGCCTCGATTGGAACCAACCCACACACACACACACACACACACACACACACACACACACACCGCACGCACGCAGACACACCCCAACAAGCACAAATACATGGCAGCAAACAAACATTTTCCCATTAGCTCAAATGCACTTGCAACATGGCTGTACATTACTTTTAGCAAATTATTTTAAAAGTTTATCCATTACTTTTAGCTTATTGTTTAAACTGTTTATCCATTACTTTCAGCTAATTATTTCAACTGTTTACCCATGACTTTTAGCTAATTATTTCATTTTACTTCTCTGGTAGCTTCCTTACTAGTTTCCATGCATTTTCAATGGCAACATGTGGTTTTAATGTGTTACGACTCACTCAGGTTATACTGTAAAGCCAGCCTATAGTAGCTGGCAGCTTACCGATTACTGTAACAGTAAATTTACTAAAGATCAGCATCATTCGTATCAATTTCTAATCCAGTACGGATGTAAACATTTCTCCTTAACGCAAATATTTGGGATATACTTTGTTAATAAAATCAAAATTTATATTTTTTCCAAATTAGTTGAGCTAAAGTAACTCAACTAATATGGCTACGGTACTGACGCCAAAGAGGCAGAAATAAATTCTTCTGGTTGAAGAACCCAAGGGGCAAAGGTGGACGAAGACAGAATGTGCAGAGTTCAGCAAACATCATACATAAGCTCATGTGATGCTTCTTTCACGTGTCACCACAATCCTTGAACCAAGTCACCTTTGGTCATCTGAGAGACAGCTGTGGTAATAAGGCCACTGCTTTAATTCCAACGCACTCAGGTCCCTTAGAGAACACAGACACTTGCACACACATACAGTATAACAACCCTGGAAGCGTATAGGTGTTTGTCTATGTGTGTGTGATGAGAAGGAGGGAGGGGGCAGGGGTCAAAGTCAGAGACTGGTATCCTTGTGCAGTGATGAGCGGGCGGGCTGCTGACACAACCATGATTATGCAGGACAAGCTTCACCTGGAACAACACCACTAACAACCACACACAGTTGCACGCACACATATACACAAACCAGCACATGGCTGTTTCACTGTGAGAGGTATAAAACAGGACAAATAGCAGGTTGGGAAATATACCAAGGCCAGATGGGACAAGGCAGCAGATACACCTGTTCAAAATCACACAACCTGTCGGCAGACAAAAGCCTGCTGTGCCTGACATGAATAGCACCCTTGTTTTCCATCATGAGGGCCGCACACACTGTCATTATGAATCACTAGAAATGAGCATTAAACAGGGAAGTCTCTGTGATGCCGTGAGCACAATATCAGATGTTCTATCCCTGCTGATTATGTGAGGTGCCCGTACGAAAAGTAGCTCACTGCCAAATGTAATTTTGGGGCAGACTGCACCATGTACAAACGTCTGTGCAAAATCCGGCTTACTTCATTCTGCATCTCCCGAAACAAAGATGAATTTATCTTTTAAAACAGTGGTTTCTGCCTTTCAAGAAACCTCGCTGGTGGGGGTGGAGAGGGGGCTTTCCCTCCAGCGAAGTGACTATCTGACGCCAACCCAGTTTCCAAATGACTATAATTTTGCTTTTAAACTGAATCCTGACCCAGAATCATAATTCATTATCAGCGATGCCGAGAGAGAATGAATCGGGGACTCCGAAAAATTACTTATAAAAGCCATCAGTGGTCTGACAAGGGTAGTAAATCTTGGCTTGCACTCAGGTGTGACTGCATTGTGCGAATCAGGTGTTAAATTTGGAATTAGCTGCTTGCTGGCTAACAACACATACATCACACTAATGCAGTTCTGTCATTGCTGCACTCGCCCTTAATCAGGGCGCATCTGTGTTCTGATGAGGCGCCTCGGCTCTCTATGATGATAATACACACACACAAAAACACACATAGAGGAAGTCCCCAGAAACCTAATGTTTGCTGTACCCATTGGGTTTTAAGCATGCCAGGTAGCAGATCAGTGCGATAGACAGATTTAGTTTGTTGTCATGCAGGTTTTTGATGCTCCGTGTCCTCTAATGGAGAACCACAGCTGGATCGGTGTATGTTTACTGGAGTGCAGACACCATTGTCATCTAGTTGCACAGAGTTCTGTTACTGCTGATGCTGAGAGGGCAGAGCTAGTGTTGTATTCAATACTGTAATACACAGGAGATACAGTAGATCCGGCAACAGGAGCTATAGCAGCTGGTACAGAGCGAAGACTGACTGAGTGCAACAGCCCATCTCTTGCCTCATTCTTGTCTTTCTATAGCTGTCCTGCAATAAAAACTGGTATGTTATTCAACAGAAAAATAAATAGTCTTATGGTAGTTAAAATGGCAACCATAATAATATTGCAGGAGTAAATGTGTTTAATGTCTAAATGCCAGACTATTTGCTGAACAGATTTATTATTTAGCTGGAAAATATTTTCATGGCTTACATTAACAGTTTTTGCCACTGTGGGTTAATAAGTGAATATATTGGTTCTACTAGCAAGCAGAAAATAAGGACCTATTACTGAGACATGATTATTGTACTCTGCATATGGCAAAATGCAGCTGTACAAGACATGTTTTTGACATAACTATTTTGATGTATATAATAAAAGCTGGAGCGTGGAAAAATGTAAGACCCTCTGTTGCTTACCCTTCCTACAGCAAAAAGGAAAATACATACTTCTCCCACTTTTCTGAGCCCTAAACAGTCCCTAATGTAAGTTAAAAGGCCTTTTAAGGAGAGGCTGAATTCACTGATAGGCAGAGACATATTAATATTCTGGCCTTTATCGCCTCCACAAATTCACCTCATAGTTTGGGGCATCCCTCAGCAACTCAAAACAAGTCTTTTTCACTTTTCCATCAGGGGTATAGCTGTTTGAAGAGGTGTTGAAACGGTTTTTACCTCTCCCAAACGACATTTTCTATTGATGTTTGGTACTTGACTTTTCTCTGAAGTACAGCTTTGTGATTCATGTCTGGCAAAAAAAACATCAATGAACACATCTTTTATTTTGTTGCTGCAGGCAGCCTGACACGGAATTTATTCCGACTAAAGCTTGTTGCTTCTTTCGTACATCACGTTTGTACAGCACTGGTGCAATAATGCTGGGACCTGTGTTCTGTTCAAAGGTAATAGAAAGGCCAAAAAGAAATGTGTTTTCCACTAATGGAAACATGAAGTTTTGTGTTAGCCCATCCCAAAGTGTCTCCTGCCCAGGGATACAAACAGGCCTCAACAAGGCCAGCAAGCCAGTTTCTGATGCAGCCTCCTCTCTTTCCATGCCTTTCCTGGGTGACAGACGGTTAGCTATGAACTGAATATTCTTCATTTTCACTGACAGAAGGTGACAACTACAGAAGCAGAAAAAAAAAAACTGGTGTCAAAGTTACAATAAGTTTTGCTTTCCTCTGCGATGATTTCCTAAAACATTTATGCAGTTTACATTCTGTTGTGAACCAGGACACAAAATGAGAACCTCCAATGACAAACAGCCATTACTTTCACAGAAATGATCCCATGACCTCTGAATAGATTTGAGCCTGGCAAATAAATTAAGGCATATGATGCAAATGAGGACAAGGACGGTTATTGAATATTCTACGACAAACAACAAACTTTTAAATAAGGATGCTCCAATACAATATGTCGGATTGGTACTAGTGCCGATACAGACCCCATGAAACAGGTCAGGTATCAACCATGATGTGGCAAATCCATATTAAATACAGTTTCAATCAATTCCATTATAACATTTTGTATTTCAGTCATGGTGCCCTTTGGAGTTTTTCACCTACTAGCGCTATGGAGCAATGTTTTAAGGAGTGGGTCCACACTTTGTTTGTGTCACATGCACAAGGACGCAAATGCATACGGGCTAGCATGCAAGCGATCACATTCTGTTGTCAGTTTCATGCTATTCCACTCATGGACAGTTGGTGGTGGTAATGGGCTTTGCAATTGTTTTATAAGGACGGAAATTCACTCAAAATGTTTGTTAGATCTCAAGGATACACACAATGCATTTTCAAATAACCTGGGTACCATTACTATGCTTGACTCCTAGTAGGCAGACCTCCCCTGTGCTATAAAGTTATTCAACTTTTGGGAGCAGTAATACATTCACAACCTGTTTAGGTATTGCAATATGCCATTTTCTCTGAAATAAAGAAAATAACTGTAAAACAAGAATCTCACTGATCCTCATGAACAGTATACTTCATCAAGGTGGGTGTTGGACGATTTCCTAGTCACTACTCAACAGCCATCTCACACTATTACCCACTTCCCTTCACCTTCAACTTCATCCAACAAAAATCTTCCCCTGAACTCCTTCATTTGCCGCATTTCCATGTTGCACATCCCTATGCAGCACTGCCAGCAGTTGGCGTCACACCTGACCGTGGGATGGCTCCATCTGTGACCGGTTTGTCCCGGTTCATCCTGGGGATTATCAGCTATCAGCCGCTGACTTTTCCGCCGGGGCCAGCTCTCAACTCATCTGCTCCTGAGCAGCGCTCCACTGCCCGTCATAATTGAGGCCGATACCGTTCCCCCATGGCTGCCATCTTACATTGCTTCTACCCCCCTCCCCCCTTTCCCTCCTCACATCCCTCTGCCTTCCTCTTTGTGCCTTATCGCTCCCCAAAAACCTTCTCCCCGGGTGAAGCTAGGAGAAAGCAGCAGACCTGGGTTTGGTGGACAGTTTGTAGTTTCTTTTTTGACCTACAGCCGAATCATGGGTTTAATGAACAATTTGACGGCTTTGAAGGTCAATACCAATATTAATATGGTTTGACTTGAGTCACTGATAGCTAATATTTTCGCCTTGAAACCGTATTTAGACCTCCATAGGACACTAAAGCTCGCCAGTGAAACCACAACTGCTTGCCATGCCTGTTCAACTGAAGGGAAAATTAATGTTAATGTGTGAGGAAAATTCCTTTTCAGGTTGCGTAGACTTTTCATGTAGCTGTGGGCAGGGATGACCCATTGGTCTAATTCTTTTACACACCCATTTAATGTGTTTGAAAATGAAATGTTATTAAATAGGTGAAACGTTTTTGTCAAGACATTGCAAAAATGTTTGCCCCCCTTTACCAGAAATCAAAGTCATCTTCCTCTGTCAGACAGAGGAAGGAACTGAGTTGAGCTTTCAAAGGCTCAGACTGCAGGTTGACAGTGTTTTTCCTCCTTTGATCGGCGGCAATGTCAGACAGAAGACTCACTCTTTGAGGTGCCAGTGAAGGTGAGAACAGCCGACGAGCTGGAACAACGTCCTTGCTCTCGTCCATTAGCAAAAACCTATCTGCTAACGATAAATCCTCCGCATTTATGCACACAGGCGACACGAGATGGAAACTGCTTTGGGCTGCAGCACCGGCTACCTGTGTGGAGTCAACAAACAGAACAGATCACAAAGATCTGAGGTAAAAAGCTTTTCACTGAGAACAACAGATAAGGGGCAGTAAAGTAAAAGCATTCACTTTCCTTTCATTCAAATAGGCTGATGAAACACATGAGCCCATAACCATAGCATTTTACTTTTATGCCTTAACAGCATATTATGTCCATGCGTCATTGCGACCTTCAGATTCAAAACTGTGTGCTTTCAGGAGTAAAAAGGTAACTAGGTCATCTGTGCAGAACAGACCTCTGAGACCCTATTCAAATGTTAAATCACCTTGCAAAAGGAATGAGCCATTCCTGCGTGTATTGCTGAAATGATGGCAGCAATAATACCAGGTGGTTAAAATGAACCATCCGAACAAGACTCTCTGACCCAGAATCTGCAGCCAAAATGAAACATCAAAACGATCGGACAAAGAAAGACAAAACCAGAACCATCACAGCGTTGCATAATAGCAATAGTGACTTTCATCTTTTATATATATATATAACATATCTGCATGCAAAGACCGACAAATTGTCATGCAAATTTTATAACCAACACACATCCAGACAGACTGACTCACAACACACAAGCGCACTGTTGGCACTGGCGCTCATTATTGACCCAATTCCTCAACAAGTAATTCAATGTCATCTTCCTGGCAGGGGAATACAGCTTAGTCTGCTCATAACAATACCCAGACTAAGTAATGATGTTCGCCCCGCAAACTAACAAAGCCATTCAGCTCAACAAACTTCTCAGACGAGACAGCATCATTATGTACAAATCAGCCATGAAATGTGATCTAAAAGCACTTGATCCATACGGCTACATGACAGAGACATGAGGGAATGGAGTTCAGGATCAGTGATTAAGTTCACAGTATGACGAAGAAGGCATGATAGCAGAAGTTGTAAGTATTTTAAAGGGGTAATCTGTATTTTTATTTTTGATTGTGGGGCTATCACTGGTGTTACATGCTGTGGGTTTTTTTGTCTTTGAGGTGCCAGTTAATGTGGGATAATATTGATGTCTCTTTTCTTGAATTTCCTTTTGATGAAAGCTGAGTTTCTGTACTTTGCCAGTTCAGCCATGGTGGCTATTGTACTTATACCAAATACCCACGACATTTACTCATCTCTCAAATTCTGAAATACTGTTTAGCCCCCCTGAGTGTTTACACATGCTTTACACCTATTAATGAGCTAAATCTAGGCCCCCTCTCAATTTTCTTTTCCAGCAAATTCATCAACATCACTCATTTTGAGCTCCACTGGAACATTCCATCAACCCACCACCCACTTGTGCTGCGCAGGAGTAAAAATAAACTAACCCTCTGCGCTGAGGCTAGCAGGTGTAAACACAGAGGCCGATTTCATGGTGCAGACACCACAGTTTTTTACACTTTTTACACAGTTTTTTTATAAACAAACAAGATGAAACGTGTTAAATAGAGGTGCTTTTTGCTTACCTTTGGACCCAGCCAAGCTAGCTACTTGCTTTCAGTCTTTATACTGAGCTAAGTTAACCATCTCCTGGATGTAGCTTCATATGTAACATACAGATATGAGAGTGGTACAAATCTTCTCTTTTAACTTTCAGCAAGAAAGCCAATAATCATATTCAACAAAATGTTGAATTATTCCTTTAAACAAACTAATTCCACACCAGTCAGTTTTGTTATTCTGTGATATTATACTGTAACACTGACCCATTAAAAAAATACCAAACAGATTGTGTTTGATTTGAGATTGGTTTTTGAGGTGGAGACTGATGGGTCCACCTATCCATGCGCCATCCATCCCTTGAGGGCCTACGACACAGTAACTGATATAAGGTAGGGTTTACCCACCCATTTTTACCACTACAGCCCTGTTTCACAACCAACCACAGTTGCTACTGCTGGAAATCAGGATTTGTTTTCCTGGTAGAGTCCCATCTGATAGTGTTGGATCATTGCTGTGTTGCATTAACTGGCCATAGATAGTAGCAAAAGGTTAATTCATTTATATGGAAATGTTGGGGATTATAACTTTATTATACAATAGATAGCAACAATTACATTTAAGCTGTATATGGAATCTCCACAGCTGAGTCAAAGAGGATTTTATCTCCATTCACATAAGAGATCATCAGAGTGCTAACTTGCTTTTAGGAAATCTGGCTTGGCTTCTGTAAGGTCAGAGATCACATTGCATAACACAGCTTGTGGCATCGCACTGTGCGCCACAGAGGTAGAGGAAGTATTAGAAGTGAGGAAGGGTGGGCGTTGGGTGGGAGGCAGGAGGCTGATCCACCACCAGAATGCTTCGCCGCTTCTCGGCGGCATCAGCGCACCAGTCAGCGGGCGCGGGGGAAGACAAATTACCAGAGGAATGACTGGAGAGTAAGGCGAGCTCCCCTTCCCAGCCTCCTCCAGATGGACATAATTAAACCATTAGCCGGCAAGTGGGGGCTGATGACTCCATCAGGACCCATTTTGGGCTTAAATAAATGGTGGAAAATAAAGCTGCGTTCAAAATTGCAGCTCGCTTGTTCACGCGCTGTTTACCAGCAGTGTGCTAGAAACCAAAGGGAAAAAAAGAAGGGATGGGCTGTTTTTCCATATTCATCTGTTGTTGTTTAGCGGTTTCTGCCTACTTTCCTTTTTTATTCGATGACAGAAGGACTTTTTATCTTTGAGGAACTTAAGGAGCACTTCCGGGCTTGGCTGTAAAAGCATCTTGCAGGCGATCCTACTGTAGGGTCCTAAACGAGGGTGATGATTTAAGATGAAACATCCAGTGATGAGATCTGAAGAGGCTCTCTCCCTTCCTCTTGGGTCTAGTTTATCTGTCTTCACCTCAGCTCAGCTGTCCCATATATCCGCGCACAGAGAGGCTGGTGGTGTGAATCAGGCCATCATTCACTCTGTCCGAGTCTCTTAGAGCCTCTGCAACTACCACCACAAGTGCTCCGGCAAGCAATCACAGCCACAATGGCACTGCATTTACTCCCTCTATCTGCTACTTTTAGCGGCTGTTTGAGTGATAAGACGTCGATCTGTAGCGGGTATTTTCTTTCCAACTGAAGAACATGATTTGACGAAGGCAGCAAAGGTGAGATTTCAAGGAGAGTCAGTTTTGTCGAAGCAGTGACCTGAGTTGTTGCACTCTCGCTTGCTATCCTTACCACCTGACTTAGGGGCATTACTCAGACACTTCACCTTGACAGAGAACTGTGTGCAAAATAAACATGAAATATCTAACATGAAAAGAACCTGACCCCACAGTGACTTCAGCCACAGGAATTTATCACCCTATTTATCACCCTGTAAGGATGAAATAATGGCTGATCGTAAATTCTTATGGATCACAGCGAATGTTATATAACTCAAAAGGGCTATTTATTGTGAGACGGCAAGCAAAACTGTCAAGCTGATCTTAAAGATTTCAGTAGCACTTTACACACAGTAGCAGCTGAATCATGGGAAATGTTGTTTTCCTCCCCCCAGTATAAATGACAGGGTGCACTCGCCAGGTCACCCTGCAATTGAACCAGGCATCAGTTCTCCTGTGTGAAGAGTGAGGTGGCTTTGTTTACCTGCCCCCGATTGCCAACACAAGGTCCTTTTTTCTTCCCTCTCACCATCAGGTAATATAGGAGCAGCTGCTCCAGGGTTTCTCTCTCTTTTTACTTTCATTTTTTTCTGCCTCACCCCAATCCTTCTCCTCTCTCTCTGTACATCACAATGTCTCTAGTGTTTCTCTCCCTTTCTTCTCCCTGACAATGAAATACAGTGACACCAATCTCGGGGGTCCCTCGACGCCAAAACACAGCTGTGTAGCTGTCCCACTTTCCTGCCATTGAACACCCTGCCTGCCAACACTTCTTCCACTTATTTCTACCAACAGTGCAGCTTTTCCTTTTCCTCCTCCTTGTTTCCTTCCACTCATCTCCTCCTCCCTCTCTCTTTATTCTCTCCTCTTCCGTCACTCACTTTACTGGAGGATGGCAGCGTCAAAGATAAGGGCCAAACAAAAAGTCAACATCTGTTATGTATCGCCACTCGCTCACTCGCTCTGGTGCTCCATTTTACGTTTGATTTCTCTGTCAGCGTCAGGGGAACGCCACTTCGAGCTGCTAGCGTATGGCATGCTACAAATCTTCCAAAACCCCCTTGTTGAATTAAAAATACAGCATATGCTGCAGACAGCGGTTTGTGATGTTACAAAGAGCAGACATAACCCTGTCTTTAGGAAGTGGAGCAGACACCTGACATGAACAGCAAGGTGTTTAGTGATATAACAGCTTACTTAGATAGCTTGAGAAGGGCAAGGCAGTGTCAAATCTGAACACGGGGGCATGACGTATGATGTATTCTGCTTGTAATTATAATGAACACAATGATTCCTTATTGATGCCTGGGGGGAAGTTTCACTAGGGAGGTTAGAGGTTGGCATCAACCACCGAACATCCTTGGAGCAGGGATTAAGTATAATATTTTACATGATACCAGGATCAGACTACACAATATCACTTCTATAATTGCCCGATCCAACAGACATGGGGTCTTACAAACGAATATGAGCTTCTGGCAATTTCTCCGTTTATCTGTCATGGATGGAAGATCGTGGAAGACAAACTATTCTGTGTCTTGTATGTTTCAAGACACCCTGACGAAAAGACTACCATGTCAAACCTTTTTCCTCTTCTCTTGCCTAGTTTAACAATGTCTACATCATATTCTGTGATGCTTCGAACGAAACACTTGCCACATCTAATACAGCAAGTCTGTCTCTGGCCCCTCCTGCCCGATCACCTTTGCATGTCATACAGCTGGTAAAAGACCGCCAAGTTTGACTGGTCAGAGTTCAACATGTACCACAACATGTTTCTTCACGGGAGGAATATAAGGCACCATTATCAACTAATTTGACATAGTGACCATGTTGCCATCGAGACATAAATCTCAGTGTGATCCCAGCATAAGGACACTTAGGTTTCTTTTACAACTAACCTGTTTGGTTCGGTTCAAACAAACTGGTGTATTTGCTCATTTGGTTTTGTTTGTTTAGGCTGGTGTGAAAGCTGTCAACTAAACCAGATGCCTCTTTTTTTGTCCCATTTCTACCTATTAGTCACTATTTATGATATACGAGGTCCAGTTGCAGTCTCGATTAGTTAGTGTGTCACTGTCTTCCCTGTATTTTGTTCGTTTTTTAAATGTTAAACCTACACACCTTGGACACCCTGACAAGCTGTATCACCCAGAAACACATTAGATAACAGAGGCAAGACACCAGCAAATTGTACTGAGCTGAGTGTTTTGTTTCCAACGTGTTCAGCAGTTATAGTTGTTGCTGAGCGTTAATTTTGACACACTGTCACAACAGCAGCCACAGCAGACTTTCACAAGGGGACCACAGGCATCGCCAAAGACCCAGAACACCCACTGTGAAGCCCAACCACCAGCCAAGCAGAGCGCGTGTGGGGGAGATTGTGTCTGTCATGTTCAAGCTGAGACCCAGCAAGGAGAAGCTTTAGTCTTCTCCCTTCATTGCCCTCCCAACCCTCTAATAATCACTGACACTCACATCTCTTTGACATCCCCTCCTCCTCTCTCATCTGACGCTCTGGTGAAACCAGCAATTGGCCTCAAATCAGCCAAACATAATCTCGCCATCCTCCTCGTTTCCCGGCTGCACCGCAGACATGCACCGGAGAGACAACAGGGAAGAACAAAGAAGCTGGTAGAGGCTTCGCGTCTTGATCGAGCTCAGCCGCTCTGCCTCCTCTTGTGTCAGAGAGGAGCAGTGTTTAGCACAGTCAGCTAGCACCATGCTGTCTCTATTGTTCTGTGTAATTGCACATAATGGACCTTGAGAAGTACACAGGCTGCAGACACGCTCTCTCTCTCTTATGACTGCTCTCTTCATGGACACCAAAAAGGTGAGCATATCTGAGCTGCCTTAAAAAACTAAACAAAAAGATATCCTTTGGCCTTTCAGACTCTTACGCTCAGTCAATGCAACCTTGCCTGACTCTTTTCCTGCCTTTCAGTTCCTCTCCTCCGGCCCTTGTCTCCATCCTTCAAACTGTCTCTCTCTAAACTGGGAGAGCCCGTCACCCTGGTGCTTAACCCCTCTTCTCTTCCTCTGCTCAATCATCCACTCTCCAACCCTCTTTTCCTCACACCTGGCCCTTGATCGTTTGCATGCGTTTGCTGCTTTTACCCTCAGGTTGCTTAGCTGCAATACCTGCCGGTCTGAGTTGGGGGCCCGGCAGCTGTCCCGACTTGCTCATTTCCTCTCCTCTGTCTCGCTGTCTTCTACACATGAACATGAACACACACAGTTCCCTGGGAATCACCCTCGTTTTCCATCTATCATCCGGTCCCAACCCCCCACCCACACCATCACCATGTGCGACCCAACACTGCTCCACTTTCCTCCTGCCTCACGGTAGACTCTCTCTGGACTCTTTTCATGCTTCATCGCAGGAGCCTTCGACAAGGAGGCAGCACACCCAGGTACCAGCGCTGGTGCAGGGTACATGTTCACAGACACAGATGGCTAACCACTTGAAAGGCAGGTGGGATTATGAAGACAATGGCTTGGTTTTATGGGACATTTGTGGGCTTTCTGGCTGGTCTGGCAGAGTGTAGCGAAATCCAAGCTCCCCTCTGTGTTGGCAAGCGTCCTTGAACCAGACACTGAATCGCTACCAGGTCTGGAGCTGACCTCTGACCTCCCTCTGGAGGAGGTGGATTGAAGAGTTTCCTTATGGGATTGCAGTGTTATCATAAAGGTGCTATACTGAGCGCCTTAAAAAAATTATATCTCAATTATTATGATGCATTATAATAACTATGGGTAGAGGAAGGAGACGCTAGTAGGATTTGGCAGGTAAAATGTTACTGCTGTGTAGCACAAAACAGAATGACCGTCCTGTCCTTCAAAGTTCAA
Organism: Maccullochella peelii; assembly: GCA_002120245.1. Classification (NCBI taxonomy): domain Eukaryota; kingdom Metazoa; phylum Chordata; class Actinopteri; order Centrarchiformes; family Percichthyidae; genus Maccullochella; species Maccullochella peelii. The sequence continues at coordinate 114,275 of LKNJ01000385.1, read as the reverse complement.
AGAAAGTTTTCAGTTTCTGATGATGGCAATTGCTACAAGAAGAGAGCACATTCTGTGTAAGACAGAAAGTGACAGGGTTTATGGAAAATGTGGTCTAAAACGACATTACAACGCTAATTAGGGGTACAATGATCCAACCGTTACTCCCTTGATAGTGATTCTGATACCCAAACTCAGGGTATTTGCCAATATCAAGTACCAATTCGATACCAGTGATCCCCCCTAATTTAACAAGACTAAGAGTCTACAGCTAGCAAGCTAACATATTAGCACTAAACACAAAGGACAGCTGAGGTTGTCATTGGTTTTGCAGGGTTTTGTTCATAAACTACTGGACAAGTAAAGATTTTGACCTGATGATGTTGTTAGATGAAAGGTCAGTTGATCACCAAAGTTATTGCAGTACAATTGGAAATCCATTTAATAGCTCAAAACCACAATTGTCAACCTCATGGTGGGATCCCCAAAATCATTAGGATTCATCCTCTGAGAAGCATGAATGTCCGTACCAAATTTTGTGCCAATCCATAAAGTAGATATTTCATAGGGTAAGTAAAAACTTTGACCTACTGGTGACTCTAAAGGAAAAGGATCCATTCTCGGGGGACCGTGAATGTTTGCACAAAATTATCTGATAATCCACCAAGTAGTTGAGATATTTAAGTGTGGACAAAAGTTTACATTTAGTTGCTAAAGCAATACAGCAAGATACTCTAAAGTGTAAGACCTTCATAAGCCCTGAAAACCTATTTTCTCAATCAGCTTTTTACTATGAGCAATGGGGTCCTACGCGAAGAGAGTATTTTCTGCCAAAGTTAGAGCAGTTTTGGTTATTTCACATGCAAGATTTCTGCACTGGCTTAAAGTTGGTGATACGGAGTTGTAAAAAGGCGATGTCACATATTTCCCTGCACCAATCAGAGTTTCGTGACATTTGAATCAAAATCTGATGACAGTTGTTTGCTTATGTTGCCAGGCCACTGTCAGTCAAATGTGATTTAGCATTTGGTTTGGCACTTAAGCTGAGTTTTTGAGCGTTTAACTCTTAATATATTATAACTAAAGGTGTTCGTTTTCCTGAACTTTAACTTTGATTGTTGCTTATTAGTAGGTTTTTAAGGTTTTAGAGAAATACCTAAGATTTGAAACCAAATTTTCAGGTTAAAGTTTGACAGTTGCTATTATCAAAACAATGCCCCTTGTTAACCTTCTATGAACATTAAATAATACACTGGTGTTTTCCTTCCCCATGTAACAGTGAATATAGCTCGACAAGCCTGAACAGGGAACATTGGGGAGATAATATCAGATCATTACTATGTGAAAATTATCATGATCACTGAGATGATGGCAATAAAGACGGCATATTAGTGCATAACGACTTGCAGGGGGAGAGAAGGGGTGTGTGTGTGTGTGTGTGTGTGTGTGTGTGTGTGTGTGTGGNNNNGGCTTAGAGCAAAACAACGCCGGCTCCCATTTTCTCAAGTTCAATTAAATGGCTTGTGACAGCGTGCATGTGAGGGCATATCTGCCGCGCGCCACTTGACTCCCGTCATTAGGGTGTGATGGTGCCAGGCTACACCAGTTTTATAAGCGTATTTTTAGCAATAATAACCAGCTGGTGAACATAGATGGCTGTGAAAACGCTGGGGGGCCCTGCGATCACGTCAAGTTGAGTCTGAGGCTCCAGGGGATGATGAGTGACAATGAAGTCTTTGCTGTGCTGTTAGTGTGATTAAGGCATACAGTGAAAGAAAATTGATGTTCTTAATTCTAATGTTCTATAATTGATAATATATAACAAAGCAATAGGAAATCATTTAGAAGAGTGTTTGTATGCACGTACATGATTGTGTAAGTGTGATTATGACACAGTCCTGATAGTGCCGCCTTTTATCTGCAACACCTCATCTTTCACAAAGCGATATGTCGATTAGCTTAACAAAGAGGTAAGAAAAGTAAAACATGTCAAAGTAACTGCCTACTAAGTCTCCTGCCAATTGTCAGTCTAATTAAAAAAACGCTAATTATAACCTGCGTTCATCTCAAACAGCCACTCAGGTATAACGCCCTGGCTGTCAGGTGTAAACAAGGCTCACAGTTGCACTGGAAGGAAAATCAATAGACATCTGTTAATTTATCTCAGGCAGGAGACCAAATTGAAAAATGGATTGCTCGACGTGCGCTCAGCGCAAATCTGCATTGTGATCAAGGAGCGATATGTCTCAGCACCTGCTTAGAGCACGGTAATGGGCATCGCTGCAGTTTGGCCAAGTGCGCAGCCAATAAGGATCAGATTACCATCTTGGCAAGAAAGCCGATGGACAGCAAGCAGGTGTGTGGAGGGCTTCAGCCTGGAAGCTGGAGCCGTTTTGATGAGGAGCAGAGAAAACACATGACAACAGAAAAGCTGGATTATTTCATTTCTTGGGACTACTTTCATACATAATAGCTTAAAATCCTGCTGCAATGATTTCTGATATAGTACATGTATGTATATAAGCGGAATATAAACAAATACATGGTTTAAAACACACTATAGTATAGATACAGAACAATATAACAATATATTGTTATTTAAGAGGGTTTATTAATGTCTTTGTCAATAACTCCTCCTATGAAGCATCATAGATAACTCAGTAAACCTGATTCATGCACTAATAAATAATGATTTTCTAACATAGTCGTTAACTATTTGTTCCCACAAAAGTCGACTTAAAGTAAAGTGCGCACTATTTATGCTCTAATAATACTGAAACATGTTTATAAAACACCAACTATAGATTAGTTGTCAGAAGTGTGCGGTTAGATATTGAAGTTTCTACAATATATGCTCTTGCAGTTTGCTGAGCATGAATGTGCATCCTATACAGAACTCTAAGCATTAAGATGTAAACATTTCCTGCTGCAAGTGTATTTATCATAGTATATTCACCAACTAATACATATTAATGTAGCATACTTGTTAACCATTTATTATCCTGAAAAAGGGAACAAAAGGGAAGCATATTTTTTTAAATCAATTTATAATATATATAACAACTTGTAAGATATTTATGTATAGTCAATAACTGAAATACACATGTACAAATCACTCGCTGACAAGTTTAAGACTGTTCATAAATTTGTTTGAAAATACCAAACATATACCGTATGATTACATATGGTTATAACTAGGCTATGTTATACTGTGTTAAGTTTACACAACTGTTATGAATGCTTCATAGGAAGTTATAGATGTTAATAAAGACACTGATAATCACTTATCAGTTTACAACTACATTAATGAAATGTTTTAAATACACCTAATAAATGCTAAATGGGGGAGTGTTACCAAATAAGTGTCACCAAATTCTTTGCTTTTTAACTGTTTTATGGTCTCCTTGTGTTGCTTAACATGGTAAAGCAATAATTGTAATTTTATTTATCCATGCCTATTTAACATGTTTCGTGTTGAAATTGCTGGTCTGGGCTCATTTAATACTACCCACTCTGCTATATTCGTATTATAATCCTATTTTTTCTTCAGTATATCCATTATTACAAGCTGCAGCTGCAACACTCCAATTTCCCCACAGGGATCATGAAAGTTTCATGTTATTTTATCTTATCTGAACAGGTGATGTTAGTGGCTGAGTAAAGTGTCTCCTGTTAAAAAGGTAAATTCTTGCTAGGAGCAAAGCAGTCTTCATTATAGGAGTCTAATGAGTGGAAATGAAAGACAATGAATCTATTCACCATTCAGGCTTGGCTGGCTCTTTACTGTAGCCAGACTAATGATAATGCATTCTCTAGTTTGAACAAAGAGCCAATCCATATACCCTCTGACTCATTACATAACACCGCCCCAACTCACAGCCAGGAGGTCTGTGGGAGATGGTAAAAGCTAATCTGTTTATGGGTTCATCATTTTTGTTGGGAGTTCAAATTTTCATTACTGCATTCAGCTTATTACTGAAAAGCCCTTTGCAATAACAGTGTTTACAAAATCGTACTACTGTTCTCCTTGTTACACATTACAGCTCTGCACTCTGATGTTTTCACAGTGTAATACTAACAAGTTTGCTACTGATAGTTAAAAGGTGGTGGCGAAACTATTATAATCATTGATGCTCTCTATGAAAGGCAGGTTATTTACAGTGTGATTATATTTAACTTATTTTAAGTATTATAGGTGTTGATTGTTGTATCCCTTGATTTATATCTGCTGCTTTCTGCTGAAGCTCTCCTCCTTTTCCTCTTCTCTGTAATGTCAGTGTGCCATTGCCCAGACAACAATAAAGTAACAGAGCTGTCACAGTGATGACTGAACAGCCTTTTGATGGAGTAAGGTGCATGATTCTGTCCTTATGTTTTGGGATCTTTTACTTTATGTAAACCTCCAATATTATAGTGACATGCATGACACATGCTAATCTTTTCTTTGTTGATACAGGATCGTTAATATAATGACACCATGACATGTGCGTAAATGATTGATATATAAGGAAAAGGGACGTTTAATAGAACCATCATTGAATTGATTTGATTAATTGTCGCTGATGGCACATTCAGCAGCTAGTTTATTTTCTTAAAGGATTAGTTCAACATTTCGGGAAATACACTTATTCCCTTTCCTGCCGAGAGTTAGATGAAAAGATTGATACCAGTCTCATGTCTGTGCAGTAAATATACGGCTACAGCCAGCCAGTTAGCTAAGCCTAGCAAGAAGGCTTGAAACTGGGGGAAACTGTCCAAAAGTAACAAAATTATCCCACCAGCACCTCTAAAGCTCACTAACATGTTATATCTCGCCTGTTTGATCTGTTTAAAAGGGAATAAATGTCAGGCTATTTTCTGACCAGGAGTAGTAACTTCCTGAAATCTGGTCTACCATGTTTCCGCCTAAGCAAAGCTAACTGGCTGCTGGTGGTAGCCGTAGATCTACCAGACAGATATGAGAGTGGTGCCTACCTTCTCATCTAATTCTCAGCGAGAAAGTGTATTTCATAAAATCTCAAACTCTAAATTTTATTAATTAACACGTTATATCTAATTTGTTTAATTCAGACAGAAATATAAAAAGCACACAGAGTTATGTGCTATAACTATTTTTTGCTGGCCCAGTGACTTCATAAACAGCAAACTATAACATGTTTTGTTGGTAAAATTAGTCAAATTTAGTGATGCTGGTAGGTGTTTGTTTTTTTTCCCTTTGGACACAGCTTAGCTAATCACCTGCTACTCTAGTGTGTATTTAGTGTGTGAATAGGACATTTTAAAACACAACAATACATGGCAGTATGAAAAATAAAGTAAAATAATAAATGCATGCAGGAATTGGAGTCCTCAGGTAAGTGATTATGGCTATGAGTGGGAGCATGGTGTGTGTGTGTGTGTGTGTGTGTGTGTGTGTGTGTGTGTGTGTGTGTGTGTGTGTGTGTGCGTGTACGTGCGTGCAGCAGAGGGCTTCAACAGACAGGCATACTTGCCCAAAGACAAATAGTCCTTTGACCTTTGTATGAACCAGCAGCCCCTGGTGGGTGATAACTCATGACCTGGTGGACTGGTGGTGCATCCATCTCTCACCCTGGTAAGGATGAATGTGATGATGAACGCACCCGCCTGCTGCTATTTAGATAGCCCTGAAGTCACAGCTATGACAAACTGCCCACACAGAGAGAGCCGGGGCTGAGACTTGTTTATTCGGTCTGCCCATTCAACACCAGGCCAGGACTGTACAAACTCTTAACTGTGCCACAGGGAACTAGTACAAACTCAGGGTCAACTAAACACAGATATCTGTCTCAGTGAGGATGCTAACTTACAGTATACACTCTACAAGTACCTTAAATGTTCCTACAGTAGCAATGTAGAATGAGGGTACGGTGATGAAGTTATGTACTGTAAAACAATCTTATTAGCAACACAGACTGAAACAAACTGTAAACTTAATTGATTCCTTTCACGATTTACATTTACTAAAGTTTGAGAGGTTTCAACTCAACGATTTTGTACAGTCCCATGACCATAACATTCTATGGTAAGACAAGCTGTATTTGACAATAAAATAATCTGTTACAGCGTCCAAATTATTACATTTTATTAAACACGATATTAAGCTTAGAGGAAAACAAGCAGAGCGGTTCGAAAAAGATAAAAAGATGAGAGAATATATGTACCATATGTTTACAAAGAACTTGAGTTTTCAATTTAAAGGAATTATTATAAAAATATATTTTCATTCTGTTAATGTCTTTTCATTTATTTCAGTAAGTGTCACAGTTAAGGAAGGCTGCGTTAAGTTGTGTTAAATTGCCTTTCTAGATTGTTTTTACATAACTTACCTGAAGCTCCTCTAACACCTCAACCCTCTTCCTGAAACAAATAGCACCTTACAGCCCAGTTCAGACCAAAGATTTGCGACGAAACGAGTTGAAACTGCAACATTCTGAAACCGGCCAGTTTACACCAAAGCGACTAGATGAGACGGCGTATCCTTTCCATAGCAATGACTCTTAGTACTTGCCGGCTTTTCAGGCTTGTTTTGTAGCTGGACATAAGTTGTAGCGTCTTAAAATATGAATGACGATAGTGATAGTGAGTTACTTACTACGGTTGCATTTTTAGTATTGATGAAACGGCGAAAACATTAAAAAAAAAAAATTTAAAAAGAGGGTCGAGATGACCAGCTGACTTTGCTACGAGCTGACTGGCTGTTGAAACAGGTGACGTGCCTTATGTTCTAAAACCAGCCACTGATGACTTGACAAGCTGAGTCGCAGGTGACGCCATCAGCCGGTTTGAGTCGAGCTGAGACGGGCCAGATCACACCGCTGAAACTGTTCCCTGAAACGTTCTATAGCGGTTTCGTCTCGTCGTGAATCTTTGGCCTGAACTAGCCTTAAGAGCAACGAGGCTCTCTGTCCCTGTGTCCAATGTCTTCTTTGTCTGCCATCTTGGTATTTTAAGCCTCAGAAACTCTCCTGGAACAGGTGCCAAGAAGATAATAGCACCGGCACCCCAGAGAGGTCACCACACTGACCTGCGGGCACCTCTCTATTGTTGTGTCTTTGTTTGAGAGCACAGACAGTGTGTGTGTGTACATGCATGTGCCTGCATCCTTTCATGCCCACATTTTTCTCTCCATGCTCTCTTCCACACGAGTCGGTGCACGTACGCGGGCGAGCACTTCTCTTCTTATCCAACTGATGGTCCATTCAAATTAAAATGAACCTCCATCACGCTAATAGGGGGAGCGGAGAACAAAGCTCGGGCTCTCTGCAGTCAGCAGGAATAGCAGGAGGATTATCATTGCTATCGTCAGGGCTATTATCATTAAACCCAGTTGCCACTCTCCCCTTCCACTGCAAACCAACGGGCCACACTGAGTTTACTGCAGCACACGTTTGAATTCCGCTCATGGCCCAGCTGTTGTTTTAGTGAGAGAACGCTGGTGTGCTGCGAACAGTACAACAGATGATTAGTTTGATTTCAATTATTGTTTCTGGATATTTTGGAAAGCACTAACCCCAATTTGAATTTAATGATACGTTTAAACTCAGTGTTACAGACATACAGTATATGCTGTGCAGCAGTTCAAAAACAAAACCCTGTAGTCATCCTCTTGTTACAATCCAGTTCAGCATCGTCATCACCTCTAATGGCAGGTATGGAAAGATAGCAAGTCCAAATGTAGCCTTTTAGTGTATTTAATCTTAAACTGTATTTAAAATTTACAATATTTATGAAAACCTTTACCTGGCTCTGCAGCATGACATTAGAAATTAGAGTTATTTTGTTACAGTAGATATTAGGGGTGGAAAGCAAAGCTACTATCTATATCTGTTTGTCACAAAAATATTTGTATAAAACAATGTTTTCACATTGACATTTGATTTTGTTATTACAAAAATATCGACTATTGCCGCTTTAATGGTCAGGATGGAAAGAATTAGTGGAAATACAGGAGGTTTTAACAATGGGTAAATAAAAGTCAGGGTTGCACTGGGCCATATTGCATGATTTATTTCTTTTTTTTAATGGAGGTTGTGTATGTGGTGGAAGGGACAGTGGCAGGAGGTCCAGATAAAGTTGGTTTGGAGTGCTTGTGATTAAAAAATTACAATCAAATTACAACAATCTGAAAAGCTCTTGGCCATTTTGCTTCAGGCTTCCCATCTACTGTCAAGTCATGAAAGATGCCAGGCTTCAATAATGGATCATGAGGTAAAAGTAACACCTGTACAACATCAGTTAAACTTTATCCCAACAAATCTGCCCAACTAATCCGGTAAAAATGGATGAAAAGTTATTGAGGATGAACCTCGTCTAATGTCTCAATATGAAACAAAACTTTCCACACATCCATGTTTTTAGACGACTGTTACTGCAGAAACTCAGATGCTTTTCGTACAGTTCAGCACACATTATCTGTTCCTGTCCGAATAATGTAATCATATTTGTTTACATCCATAGCAGATATATGACATTTGAAGTTGTTTTTGGTGTTGTATTTTCCATCATTATTCAGAGAAATGGAATAGAAGTGCAAGGTGAACTGAGGAAAAGCTGTTTGATGACACTGATTTGTGAGATGCAGAGCAGGGTTTTTCCACACCGAGCTATGCCTCCAGAAACTGGAAGCATAGCTCTTATGGGGACTTACACAATATACCTTGCGTCTAAATTTGGAATGGTGGTTTATGTAGGTTCATCTGTGCCAGCATTTCAGGGACTCTTTCAACCCAGAGACATCCTCCCTCTTTGTCCTTTACGCAAGGCAACATTCGTAGCCTCGGGTCTTATGCACCCTTCACCGACAACTCCAGCCCCAAAGCACCACTGTGGGAGCGTCAGTGAGGTAGAGGAGGGAGGGGGGATGAAATTCTCCATCATGCCAAAGCCCATCCATGCAGACCAATGCCAAAGCACCATGTGTGTACAAACAATTCAACTGAATCCGACTCTATGTATACTCAGGCCTTATCTGGGCGAAGCCAAATACACCCTGAGCTATCAAAGGCAATGGATGAGTGATTGGAACTCTCAGTTTTTCGGCAAATGCAAACACATCTATTACGCTCCACCACTTCAAGCTGTACAAATCAAAATCAGGACGGCAAGGAAGGAAAATAAACACCACACTGTGTGACTGTCAAGAAACTTGGAAAACAGGACTTCACACATATCGCACGGATCGGCCCAGTGGTATATAAAACTCCAACTCGCCCATCGCCGGCCACTCTGTGGTGATACGTGGAACGTCAGAGTAGAGTTAATGCAGGCAAAGATTTTTAAAAAAAATACCTTTTAAAGGATTTGCAAGATAAGCCTGTCGGTCTCTCCTAGAAGGAGCCCCTAAAGGATGCTAGAATCGATGGATGAGAGAGGATTTACTGTAGGGCGAAGAGGGGGAAAAACTGTTATTTAATGCTCGCATGTGAGCAGAATAATGAAGCAGCCAGGAAGCTCACATGTGTGCGCTCATCATTATCAGTGCACATTAAGCAGTTCCATCAGCCACATGGATCTAATGTGCACTGGATGAAACGTTTATTTACCATTTACTATGAATCAACCACCATCAGACATATTTACATACTGAGGAAGAGTGGGAGATTGCTCTTGACCCCTCATACAGAGTGTAAGAAAACATTCTTTATACAGGCATAGTAACTGAGCTCATGATACAGACCTCTTTACTACTCAGAGGTAATGTATTGTTGCCCATAATGCTTACCACTTATCATATAATGCTGTAATCCTTTATTGCTTCATCATGGGGTTATTACCAAATAGATAAAAGGCACAAGTGACCATTTGCTAAAACCCTCCTCCAAACAGTGATAGGCCAATCATACAGGGTTCGTACAGCTTTATAAGAACAAAAGTCAAGCGCTTTTCAAGCACTTTCAAGGTACCTTAACCAAAACTGTCCAGACTCTTGAAGCCTTTATTATCACATCTAAATTGTTTCTATAAATGCCAGGAGACAACAAACAAATATGATGAGGGGATCGTTTCATTTCAAATATTGAAATTCATTATTATTATATGAGTGACTGTGTAAATGAAACACCAGATTATGTTGAAAATCAAGCATTTTTCAAGGAGTACATTAGAATTCAAGCATATTCCTAACCTTGAAAACATAACAGTTTCCAAACTTTGTCTGAACCCTGAATCATAGCTTAGCAACTGTAACAAGGCACACCTCGCCTGTCGAGCTTCGGATTTTTCCACATGCTGAAGCGGTGTGCAAATAGCTTTAATAAGAAAAATTCCCTTGATGTAAAGTGTTTGGAGGATTGCGTCTATATTTTCAGCCTGTCAAAAACCAAAAACACAAAGCAAAATGGTAAACTTCAGCACGTGCGGCCAACGAGGGAACAATGAAGCTTAAATATAGCCTAACGCTAGCTTAATTGGCTAGCTAGCTACAGTTGATCAAATCTGCCTGCAACAGTTGTCATTTTATCTGGCAAAATCTATAGTCGCTGTAGAGATATGAGAGGACTGCTTTTGTTTATTGCTGTCTGAAATCAACTGTCAGTGAGTCTGCCACTGTTATAATTGTAACCAGTAATGGTCAATTACATTGAGGAACTTGAAACCAACTCATTAACTAACTAATTTCTTAGAGGACCATCTGCCCATCTGGTATTCTAAGAAAAAACTGACAGAGCAAAAGGTACCAGCTTCTCAAACTGCTCAGATTCATATTAATGACCTAAAAAAGATCTATCAAGGATTGACAGCAGTGATTATGGTGATTGAGTGTCCAATCAGTCCAAATTGTGTGGAGCCATGTCAAAGTGAAGACAAGTTTCTTTGAGAAAAGACATGCTGCAGAGTGTCTCCACGTGCGCGCTTGGTGAAATGAACTCGTTTGGAGGTTGTTAAGGTGTAGGATTCTCTCCGACCTCCGGAGAGAGCCCTCAGGAGAGGCCCTCTTGTAAAGCGCTCCATCTTATTAATGGAAATAAATGCCCACCCCTCCTCATCTCTCGCCCCCACTTCCAGCAAAAAGACGTGTCTATTCTTGGCTAAAGTCCCCTTCATTAACGTTATCTCAAATAGGCACCCAGTCTGATGGTGAGAGAAGGGACGGCGCGCGGTTAAGCTGCTTCATCCAATTTCATTATTCCATATGAGGCGGGGTATCAGTGTTAACTTTGCTTTGTCAGCACAGCAGACGAGGTAGCTGTGCTGTCATGTGGCTGAAGCATGACATCAGTGCGTTGGTTTAAGTCACTGAGAGTCAACAGTGCAGAGTCTGCCAGCTGATCAGATTCTGTCAAAGGGCATTCGTGTGTATGTGACTTTTAATTTTCAAATGCACTCACACTCTGCTAAACACATTTCATGGCCGACTTGCTGCATTTTGGACTGAGTTTGTGAAACGGCAAAAAAGCTTCTTTGGTGCACATATTCTAACACATTCTTTAGCTATTTTCTGCTTATGAAATATGTCCCTTTTCACAGTAGCAGCTACCGTGCTGTGAATACGCACAAGCAAGCCGGAGGACAACAATAACAAGAGCGTGCGCTGCTGAAATGAGAGACGGGAAGGGAGAGAGAGAGAGAGAGAGAGAGAGAGAGAGAGAGAAATGACAGAAGAGAGGAAAGGAGAGGAAGCGAGGGATAAGGAAAGTGTGAAACTGTGGACCGTCAAATGATCTGGCCTCTCTCCAGGCATGATGACTCAGGGATGATGGCACAGTTAGAGCTAATTAGGATCATAAACTGGAGAAATGTTTTGCCACCATGATGTGTGGGGCGCTTCCACGCTATTGGCAGGACTTCAGATTAGATGTGCGAACTAGTCCGGATAGCATGCTAAAATAGTTTTAAAAAAATGTAATAAATAAAATCAGCTGCCTTGAATCAGCTACAGCGAGACTTGATTAAGTGAATTATGTAGATAAAGCCTATAATGGACGATTATCTTTCTGTTTAAAGCTGGCTGTCATGACACAAGACCAGGCATGAAAAGGAGATTTTTTAATTTATTTTACAATCAAGGGCGACATGTCCCCCTCAATATAAATACTATATTTTGTATTTTACAGTTTCATTTCAATTTTCATAGTAAAAAGTCCCCATACTAGTCCAGCTCTCAAAATCCAAATGCAATACAAACAGTTAGCTTTAAAAGCAGCAGTAAGAGATTTTTGGCCCAGGTTTCGACTCTCAGGCTACAATACGGGTTTGCCCTACCTTCTTGGTGGAGGTTGTTGGGACTGTACGCTTAGGGCTGAAAAAAGTACTTACACATCTGCATGTTTTTCCGATAAAAGCAATTATTGAATACATTCAGGATTGTTTTATTCACAGTTGACGTTCCCCCAAAAATATGCTAGAATAGAACTTCAAACATAAGGCAAAGGTAAAGATGCAAATACCACATGATCTATCATCAAGTCTCCATCAAGGAAACTGAACATGATTTTAAGCAGGGTTAGTGTGTTAATAATACGGAGGTTTACATAGCTTTTCTATTTTAAGTAGCATTCGTATCTTTTTTGTTGAATAACTCCTGACGTCATTGCATAAGATGAATCAAAGGGGCTGGGAGATCATTCCCAAGTTCAGCTCCACTAAATTATCTTTATTTTCTCACTGTTCTAAAAAAATGTTTAAAAAAAAAAGTTTCTGGTTACATACGTACATTAAAAATGATGAAAAGTGATTCTGAGAAGGGAAAATCACTTTTTGATTAAACCGCTGACAACTCAGGCATGCACCACGAGACGAGGGATCGGAAGGCGACTTTGCTACAAAGTAGAGCTGAAACCATTTGTCAATCAGTTTGTCGATTGACAGAAAATAAATCAGGAACTATCTTTACAATTAATTGTTTGACACTTTTCAAGCAAAAATTCCAAATATTTGATGGATCCAGGTTCTACAATGTGAGAATGTGCTCCTTTTCCTTGTCTTACATTATTGTAAACTGATTTTTGGGGGGGATTTGGGATTATTGGCCAGACAAAACAAGACATTTAGAGATCAACTTTTTTAACAATTTCTGACATTTTATAGACCAAATGATTAATGGATTAATCATCAAAATAATCATCTGATTAATCAATAAATTCAAGTAATTGTTAGTTGCCGACCTGTTTCAAAATAAGGGGTCACAAGCAAAAAATAGGTTGGTAATTACTGCTGTAGATTGTAAACAAACAAAGGTAGTACACCTGGGTAAAGAAATGACATAACAGATACACTTCGACTTGACTTTGTTCCTTACATCCAACGCCACCATCAAAATCTCTTGACAGCCGCTACTAGGCAGCTTTACTCTCTCTCCTCTACGCCGTCAGCTCTCTCATGTTGCGTTGTCTAGTGGACTGCAGACACACAAAACACCGACAGGAAGCGATAATGCTGCTGACTTGCTGTGCCACATCTCTGTTTTTATTAGGACTGACAGTTCGCCGAACTGTACACACATACCCACATGGGGAAAACACACACCCGGACAAACCTATGCGGATACACACTCACACATGCATGCCAACAAATGAACACGCAGACACATCATCGGAACATAATTCCAAACGCAGCAACACACACATTTGCACCGTTAAACTATACTGCAGTAAAACAGTTCTCAAATGTGTCCCCTAAAGTATTATTATATATCAGTTATTGTTTTGAAATCTGTTGTGGACAGACTGATGAAGTGAAGAACATGAGTAACTCAATAAAATTTCTGTTTTGTCGTCATAGCAACAAGTGCAACAAGTTATTTGTGATGTGAGTAATACCCTTATCTCTGTAACTGTGGGAGTCATCAAACAACAGACTAATTAACTTAAGTGTCACCATCTGATTTTTCTTTGTTTTTTAACCTGCATCTGTGCTTTTGATATTTGGGATTCATTTTCTCCACAACCTGACTGAGGCAGCTCCAAGCTGCTCGTGTTTGTGTGTGTGTTATTGAGACATTCTGGCATGGAATTTGTTTTCCGTGCCTGAACTTTAAGCACAATTTGTCACTGCCGGAGCTCCAAAAAGAGAGGAACTATTACGAGGTAATTACTAATTATGCTAATGTGCTAAAGTTGTGCTATTCCTTTTCCTTGGTCATTTTATCGGCTGTTCTCAAGAGACCACAGTCAGTAGTAACAACCTTTTTTTCCCTCAGCTCAATGTTCAGTCAGTCAGAGGTCCTAAACCGCCGACTCCTCCGCCGCTACCCTTAATCAGGAAGTGCCTGTAAATTCACAAAGCCATGCATGCGCACACAGAGGAGCGCCGCGCCGTTTCCATTGGCACTGACCTTCATTAACCTCATAAATGCCAGCAGTGTTTTTGTCGCAGCTCTTAATATGGTTATCAGCACAAACACAAACAAAACTAAACAAAAACTAGAGCTTTACATCTGTGAAATACATCTCTTCTTCCCCTCCCACAACACAATGGCTATGTGACATTGGGCTGTCCCAACGTGGAAACCAGCACCAGTAACTACTGTGTTCCACAACCAGAAACACACACACACACACACACACACACACACACACACACCTCCAACCCTCCTGCTGTGAATAAACCTACATTAGGAAATTGGTGGCATGGACAATTTGCAAGACAGAGCAAGATGTGCATTTATTTAAGTCCTCTTTCTGTCTGTGTGCTGCTGCACCAAGATTGTATTTATGAATGGATTCTGAATGTAAATATAGGCCATTGCAGAGAATATACTGTACCGTCCATTACAATGCATTATGTACAAGTTTACAGGTACTGTTATACTGGTTGTGCACCAGAAAAACTGAGACACTGAAATGACTAAAAACGTTAGATTAAAAGTAATCCTAAAAATGAATGAAACAGCAGCCAGACACAGATCAGCCTCTTCCACTCCACAGCTCTCACTTTCATCTGAACTGCACAACACAGTGCAGCACAATGAACAACAGCACTCCACTCCACACTACAGACAGTATTTGGAGTGTATGCCATTGTAGCATGAGTGTAACAATTTTTCAATGAGATCTCAGTGTAGTATTATCTGGCATTGACACCATGTGGAAATTGTACTGCATATAAAAAGAGACCCATTTTGTACATTTGTATTCCCTTTTTTTTCTTCTTAATTCTGTTGTTACTTAAAATACTTTGCAACTTGCACTTTAACTTTAAGGAGGTTGTAAGCTATAAGAGGTTTCAAATGAGTACAAATCGACAAAGAAACCTGCAAGAGACCAAACTGTCAGTCAAAAACAGTCAAATGTTTTGGTCGTCCTGGTAGTCTAAATGACGTAACCACAATGTACCCAGTTCCATTCTGGCAGAGAACTGTTGTTGCATGTCATTCTCACTTTTTTCCTACTAAATTATAAATGCAATAGCTAAAAATCTTTTCTTTTCTTTTTTTTTTTTTTTTAAACCAAGCGGAATTTAAAAAATATTGGAAATCAAGACATTTGCAAAGACAGACAAGTACAGACAAACTTGTCCTGACAGATAGCAAGGTAGAGAGGTGACGAGATGAAAATAACTGGATATTTTGTATATAGGCTATTGCTACGACGGTGATTTAGCCACTTCACATTTCATGCTCCTCTACAGGCTGAAATAATACTCTGATAGAATCAAAAATCATCAAACTAAAACAAAGCTACTTTTGTTGTTCCTAAATATATTACAATACATGACATTTTGGAGATACAAGGAACCAGTAATTATTACAAATTCTTGGATGCAGACACATACCTGGCTGGTTTAACCAACACAGATTTTGGATCTGTTAAAAACAGTAAAATCCTAATAGAGGTTCTGTCTCCGCTCCCCATCCTGAGCTTTGCCCTCATCTGGATACAGCCTGTGTCACGGTCACCAGACCTTAAGAGGGAAGCGGGTGATACTGTGTCATAGTCAGCGCTTTCCCTCACTCTTCCCTCCTCTGTTCAGACAGTCCAAGCAGCCCTCAGAGAGCATCAGGGGGGCTCGACGCCCGATCGACCCGTTCGCCTTGCTAATGTCTCCGCCGGTGGCCCCTTGCCTCTCTAGAACGGGAGCCTCGGATGCGATGACCCTCATCCTCTGCCCCCCCCCATCCCCTCTCCTCCTGCCTCGACTTTCCTCCCCATCTCAGCCCACACTCGACCCCTCTGCCGCCACCTCGCTAGGAGCGAGAGCGTAAACAGTAATTGCTACATAAATTATGTTACACTCTGTTTTTCACATTTCCCCCTTGGCGCTCTTGATGATTCGCTGATATACTGTACTGTACGCTGAGGGTACAGGGTGATAAGTGTGGTTGTAAAAAATGATGTTGCTCCATAAATCTCTGCCATGCTTATTTTTGTTCATAAAAAAACACATTGTGGGTAAAAGATGAGGAATATGTCGCACATATGCTACAGTTTAAGGTAGGAGAGAGGAAAAAAGGTCACGATATACTGATGATTGACACGTATGATTTTACAGACAGTGGACTCTGTTCTTGAACATCACCGGACTGTCACACACCTCCAAAAGGATTTTATTTGTTGCACTGACATTCCTGAGGAGCATAACCGTAAATCACAAGGATGTGATTAATTAAGAGGCAGATACACAGCATGTCCATGAATCCTTCGAGGAGCGATGGCACCGGTCAAACGCTGTGCTTAAGGGAGAGCAAACAAATGCAGAGCTGACAGGCAGGAGCACTGTAACCTGAACAATACGAGGAGGCAGCGGTTGGGCAAACTGCGAGCGAGGAGCGTGCGGAGAGAGCAAAAAACACCGCTGATTTCAGAATTCACTAACGTGTGCGATATCTAGGAATTCTGAGCAGAGACAAGCCTGGGTGACAAGAAACTGTGCTCTTCATTCGTTATTTGTTTTGCGCTCCACGGCCATCCAAAAACAACTGCAAAGAGGAGTTTGGTGGGGGAAAAATGATATAGAAGTTGTGGGGAGGAATCTGCTTACAACCTTTTGAATACACACATAGGATTTACAGAGTCCATCTACAAACAATCTGCAGTCTTTTCAAGGGATTAAGCCCCAAATGCCATGTAATAATCCCTCTGTGACTTTTTGCCATGAGGTCTATAATAATAATTGTGCGAAATCTCAAGATGATGATCAGTTGGCATTTGAGATGAAAGATGATAAAAAAAAATCCAGCTTTGCGTAATTTGTGGTCAAGTTTGAAGTAGGAAAAAAATCCTTCAATCATAAACTGTGCCCTTATTTTGACAGCTTAAGAAACATTTACACATTCTCCTTGGCTCCAAAAAATACGAAATAAAATTTAAAAAAAAAACACAGACAGCAAAACATTCAAACAGGAAGACCAGGTCTGACTGAAGGTTTCTGCCACTGGAGCACAGTGAGCCCACCTCCTGCAGCTCTGGAGGAGTCAGCGGCCATCAGCACTTCCCAAAGACACAGTTCATTTACAAGCGGTCCTTGAACTGGCCCCTAATGTCCCGTGTTATCAGAATGAATCAGCAGCGCTGATAAATTAGCCGTTTGGAAACACGCCGCGAAGGCCTGTCAGCTAATGTGCGTGCGTTTGTGTGATACTCATATGCAATGCTTAATGTTGTGGAACCAATTCTGTCGTTTCCATTATGTAAATACATTTGCCTCAGCACTATATTTTATGTATTGTCTCCCTTGTCTCAATTACTTGGGCTATTAAAAATCAAGAGGTTATGGAAATGAGGTGCAGTTGTCTGTCTGTAGTTTGATGACAAGTGCAAAGTGTTTATGAAAGCTCGTTATGCATTCAATTGCAGTCAGATACGTCAACACGCTCCGAGCGTTCATCCATATTCCACAATGCAATGGGGTGGCACGTCAGTGTCTTCAAGCATAAACAACACAAGCACTACTTATTATCATCGGTTATACATATAAATAAATAAAATAAATGTATCGTTGCTATTTTATTTAGATCATCTCTGCTCTCTTATGGAGGAGTCGGAAAAAGTGAAACTGGGGGGGAAAGCATATTTCTGTGAGTTTTTGTGGCCTGTGCCAGAGCAAATAAGTGTTTGATGCTTCGTACTGTTAATTAGCCCAAATACCTCAGGAAGTAATCAAGTTCAAATCAGGGAGAGTCTCTTTAGAGGCTGTTAAGCTTCTTAGTATGCAGGCTTTAACTGACATATCGAAATAACTTCTCAACTTCTTAATCTTTTTTTAGGGCTGTTTTCTCCATTCTTTCACTGTGAGACACAATATGATACGTTGGTGTGAAATCACTCTGCATTCACAGGTTCATTTTTAACAATGAACAACACTCATTTTAAAATAAACAAATCTTAATGTGAGAGGTGGTGAGATGGAAACGTGCGATCAGTCAAAGTGCTGTAAATTATTTATTTTTTCAGTGAAAGCATAAATGGCATAAAAGGTGTAGCTATCATTTGCAGAGAAACTGCACATATTAATGCAGGTTGCAGGTCATAAAACCACACAGTGGATTTGTTTACCATGAGCAAGTACGGTATCAGTACGGATAAAGAGAAAATGTTGCATTGTTATCATGTTTCAATCACGGAAAATCAGCATGCTTTTCCATTTTGATAAGATATCATTGTTTTACAGTATGTCTTTTAGTACACTGACTTGACACACTTTTTCATTAGGAACACTTCTACTCTATGCTGTCGCTTGAGATTTTAATTCAAAAATACACACAAATAAAAACAGTGGCATGAAATTAAATATTTTTCTGAAGTAGTAAACATTAAATTAGATTTTTCTTCCTGTTTGCTCTCCCTGTTGAAGGCCCACTTCTCAAACTTGAGACTTTTTAGTGTTCAGTCTAGTTTAAGCACAGCAGAGTTCAACCCTATAATGAGGCAAAATATTTTTATATGACAACAGAAAAAAAAAGAAGCTCTGAGAAATTATTAGGAATATCACCACTGAATTTGAGGATGTTGGTATGGTACAGTAAGCAGTGACATTTAAGTGTTTTCTTTAAAAAACAAAACCTTGCAGTATTATTACAGTGCATGTGCCGCATGGCTTATAGGTTTTAACCTATTAGTTTAAATATTTGAAGTCACTAATAGAAACTAGTACTGTTACTCAAATTATGGAAGAAAGCTGTGTTGTTTTCCGTGAGGAAGTAAAACGGGGTTCGGTGACAACGTCGCGTCCTTCTCGGATGCATCAAAAAGCAGAAACAAGCCGCTTTTCTTGATAAGCCCACGTGCAAACTTGTATTGAAGCAAATAAGTCGTTTAATTTTGTCACTGTCCTCGTCGATGTTAGAGACTATGGAGGTTTGTTTTTTTAAGGACAATAAACGCTGCAGTAACTAAACTTTCCGAGGGAAAGACAATGCGTCACTGACAGCCGACGTACATCTAAACAGTAATATTTTCTTCGTATTATTGTTTCTGAATTTCAAGGTGCACGAACTAAAGCCGTCGTGGAGCTTATACTGTAGCCCACAGCGGCTGAAGCAGCGCAGGGTCTCCCGGGCTGCAGTGCGCTCCGCTGCCCCGCCAAGGTGCGCGCGACCTCTGCTCGCACTGGAAAGGAAAGGCACGGCATAGGCAAGAAGTGGTGTAAAGTTGTACCTTTTCTCTTCGCCCGTCTCCTCCTTCTCCTTTTCAGCTTGCATTTGGCCTGGCCGCTCTGAGCCCCCGACGCGCGGCCGTTGTTTCCAAGTACGGATGCCATCAGCGCAGCCTTTGGAGCGAAGCGCAGGAATAACTTGGACTCGGCGACTCGACTCTCCTTTGTACTTGTCTCGCTTCAGCCTCCGTTGCTCTCTGATAACGCAGCGTCCTCGGGTTCGACGTAGACTCGGACTATATTTTCGGCTCGCCCTCTCTTTCTCTTTTTTTATCCCTCCAAACCGGGGGGGGGGGGGGGG